>VYZQ01067262.1:9386-28767 GCA_013400655.1 Mystacornis crossleyi | reverse complement strand
GCTCCTAGTGTTTCAATGGAGACATGCACAATCTCAAACCAGTGGAGAAACAAGAGGGTTTTTTGGTTTTATTTCTTAGCTATTGACACCCAAAACATCACGGAAACAACATGATTTATAGCCCCTGAAGGAAAGCTGCTTGTAGTGTTCCTGAAAATACATGTTAACTATGGACATGAGTACAGCACTGCAAAAACAAAATGTCATTACCCATCTTGATTGTATTGTTGAAGCAAGACCAATAATAATAATACATTACCTGCTTTCATCTACCTTATGTCCCAAAAATGACAGACTTCACAACTGATCATTTTAAGTGTGTGTTGCAAGCACAGTATTACCGGTTCTGCTGATCTGCGTCTATACACAAAGGGTCAGATTTGGTTTTTCGTGCCATTGGACTGAGTATGTATTGAAGAGAATGCTCAACAGAAGAAACCCTGTGCTTGTACTATGCATGAGTAAACAGGTTTGGAATGTGACTTTGAGAGTAACCACTCATATCAAAGTGATCGCTTCATTATGCAAAATTCATCTAACTCCCTTCAGCAAAAAAAATGATAACACAAGCCCAAAATATTTAGGAGATGCTTGTCTCTGTATGCGCTTGTAATCTTTTCTTATTTAACATGAATCATGGTGGGAAAGCAATCTCTTAATTTCTTCAGATTCCTCTACTCTGAAATGCTTGGCCACACCAAAACACATTATTGTACAACATCCCATTCACATAACCTCAGAAACCAACTGCCACGACCTCAAAACAGGACTGCACATTTATGGAAGACTGTCCTTCATACAGCAATTAAGAAATTATATACTAATTAAAGATGTAAGGCCTATTCAATACATGGAATATTAGTAATTTTTATCTGCCTTTGTTTTGTACAAAATCCTAACTGTATTTACACTGACAGGCAACAAAGGCAGGAACAAGAGAACAAACACAGATTTCATCGCCAGGATTATCTAAGCGAGAATTTATTTCTTTAAACTATCTCCAGTTCCAAAGCAATCTGGAATAAGGATGGAGACTTAGTGCACAGAGTGAAAACTCTAGAAAATGAAGACATATGAATGCATCACTGGAAAGGCATCGGATCAGAAGTCAGTGTGAGGGTAGCGAATAAGCACACTGCTGATTTATGCCAGGATTTAAACCACTGTTTCCAGCATCCTGGCTAAGAACAGCATTGGCATATTCTGTGGATAAAGCATTTTTAGAATTGCTTAGTGGGCAAAAGAAAGCCCTCTGGTATGAACTGCAATTAAAATCTTCTAATACTAAACCATCTAGACTCAGCACGGTCAGTGCACAGGTAAGGAAGGACAAGAGGATAAGGAATGCCTTGATGAGCAGTGAGCATTGTTGAACTCTAGATTATGGGCAAGGCAAGCAAACACAATGAACCTTCATGGAAGCAGCAGGTGAAGTACTGCAATATACAGACTATTTGTCATTGTTTAAACAGAGGTTTGACTGTTCCAGTAGTTTAAAGTACTAAGATAAAGACAAGACACTTTCTGAGCAGCTGATTTGCTGCAAAACAAGTTAGGAAAAGTAATGATGCAATTGAGGATTCACTTTTTTTAAAATTTAAAAAATATAGAAAAAAAATATCCATACCAAAAATGTATTCATTTTATATTTTCTGAAATACTTTCTATTTTTAAATTGATAAAGGCAAAACAAAGTATCTAGCAATTGGATATCAAAGAATGACTAGTCAGCTGCTCCAAATGCAAGGAGCTCTTTGTCACACCCTGCGGGGTCTTTCCTCCCACCCTCCAGGTAAACAGGAATAACAGAGACCTGGCAGACCTCCCTGGGCTCCCAAGGCCGTTGGCAGCTGACGGAGAGGGGTCCTGCTGTAACATCACTGGGATCCGTCTGTACTCGGGGATGAATCCCAACAGCCCCCATGGACCTGTGAACATTCAGCTGACACAGGTGGTCCCTCACACTTTCAGTGTCCACAAGTGGAAGCCACTGTCCCAGCACTCATGGGGCTCTGGGGATCAGGCAGACCGAGGTCTATCAGTATCACCAAAAACTGAGGCAAAATACACACTGAAGGCCTCTGCTTTTTCTTCATCCCTATTAGACAGGTGACCATCTTCAACAAGGATCAGCCCAATGTTTTCTTCAGACCTCCTCTTGCTATTAATGTACTTCAAAAAGCCTCTCCTGTTACCTGAAACAGCACTGGCCAGTCTCTACTGTAACTGAGCTCTGGCCCTTGGTGCCTTCTTCATGCATAGACAAACCACAGCTCTCTAATCCTCCTGAGAAGCCTGACCTCAGTTGCAGAGGTAGCTAGAGCTAAAAGTCATTACCCACACCCAGGAGTTACAGAGCTATTAATACGAACTGTCCAGATTAGTGTTTTCCGAGGAAGTCAAATCAAAGTTGCAACATCAGCCTTTCAACTTTTTGTTCTCTTCCAAACAAAACAAAAGCTAGGAGCCATTTGATTTTTTGCAAAATACAATACTAAAAAAGAAATCAAGCATTTCTGAAGACATCATTCTAAATGGAAGAAACAACACTGACAATAAAAAGCTTGTTCTTTGAAAGAAAATAGAAAAGTAACACATTGTCTAACTGTTGCCAGCTGAATTTGAACAAAAGACAGGCCTGAAAATAAGTGTCAGCTCTGTACATTCTCTCAACCTGGGAAAGAAGAGTTTAAGATTTGGATCCAAATTCTGCAACACAAGCCCATCTCTAATTAAAATGGATTAGATTTAAGAAACAGAAGATAATAAATATGTAACTTTGACTCCTGTGGTGACAGCAGCCTGTGTGCCACGTTCTTGCTGAGGGCAAATTTCTATGGTCAAGCCATAAGGCTATAAAAATAAGGGTTTATAATAAAAGTACTTACAGATGCTTAACTCCAGCAGTACTTTCAGAGACTCGTGTAACAAATGCTACCTTAAAACGACAAGATCCACAGTCCATTCACCATGTTTAATTGCAATGCTGATTCAACCTTAATCTTCCCAAAGAAGCAACAGGGCATCTCTATCAGCTCTGGTATCTCAGATGGAGCGCATTCCAGCAATTCTGCAATGTTCTACTTATACAGCAGCTGCAAGAAGCTTTCTGAACTGACCTTCTTCCATGTAAAGATAATGTATGTAAAGCATAAATGGGTATAAATGAGCTCTTGTAAAGTCAACTATCTAAATCAAGCACAATGACTCCACAAGATGTACTGGATAAACAGCAAAAAAGGGAAAGGAAAAGGTTCAGCCAAAGACATTTCAGAATATGGAGTGTAACACTTTTTATAAGTCTAACTTTGGAAGACAAAACTTTTCGTTTTGTAATGAGACACATTGTTAATAGCAGACTAGAGAGACAAAGGTAATAAAAATGAGGCACTACAACCTTGAAGATTATCCAAAGCTGCCAGGAAGTTTCTAATTAAGATGAGCCATTTCAGCCAGTAATTGGAGGAGAGGCGGCAGGGACACACTATCACATTGGCCTTCCAACTCCAGGGGCTCTTATCAGCCCCCCATTCTCTCTTACAACTCCACGATTCTCTCTTCTTAAGTCCTTCTCAAGCAAGGAAACACAGTGCTGGGTCTGTATAAGGCACAGAGGTGTGTATTTTAAGGAGACCAACCACAGCCTAAGGAAGCCAGAGCTGTGGTTTCAAGAGTATTTTAAAGGAGTTCTCCTAGAAAGCAGCTATGAAACACGATTGCAGACATCTTTATCTATTCACAGTCACGCCACACAGTGCAAAAGGGTACCTCCAAAGGCTGAGCTACCAGGCCAGGGCCAGCCATACACCCATGCAATTTGCACAGGCAAGAGGCATTCATGGGGGCTAATGCAAGCATTGTGAATCCTGTTCCTGTCTCTGTGTTACTTTAGATCTGTGTTAGAGATCTATCAGAGTCCACAGAATCGTTTCCCATGTCGCATTCTGCTAGAGCTGGGGGTGGAACCTAACACAGTTTGGTAACTGAACTTGGGTCTCTTTGTCCCTGTATCCCTGCGTCCTGGATACACCGAGGTGGTGTTGAGACATACACGTACCATACACAGCTGATGGTTTGAGGGTATCTCCTGGATTCCCGTTGAGTTAATAGCAGTCCAGTGTGTGATTCAAAAAACCTCCAAATAGCAAAACCACCACAAATCAAACCACCCCTGCCTGCAGCTTCATGTGTCTCTTGTATTTCAGTGTACACCATTACCTTTAAAATAAATAAACAGCATAGGCTACATAGCTGAGCCAGAAGCTGTTATAAACACAGGGTTGAATTTCACCACAAACTTTTACACAGTTACAATGGAAAAACTCCAGGTTGATGAACACTCAGTTGGTTTGGGGGATTTTTTTGGTTGTTGGAGGAGGGGGGGTGTTTGTCTTTTGTTGTGTGGTTTGGGGTTTCTTTGTGAAAAAAATGTATGCAGTAACACTGTTTCTTTCATAGCATAATTATAAGACTTACAGGTACATGAACTGTGTAAACTGCCAAGGACAGCAATGGGAATTACTTAGCTTAAGTTCCTGGAGATTTGTCTCACAGTAATGGTTTGAATTCAAACAAAGTTAAATTTAGTTTACAGAGAATCAGAAAATTTCCTAACAGTAAAATACACTAGACTGAAACAGTCTCTTAGAGAAAGCATTATCACTGGAGTCAGATAAAAATGGACATCAGAGGAAAAACCAGTAGGACACAATCCTGCACTGGCTAGAGTATCAGCCAAGATGATCTAAAGGGTTTTCTTCCTTCTTTGATTTCTGTTAAGTGTGAATAGTTCATAAAGTGATTGCAGTGGAATATGTTAAAATAAAGTATTCAGGAGCCACAGCAGCCACACTGGCTGTTAGTCGTTCCCTTTCAGCTTTCCACAGCCTTTTTCCTACGAAACATACGAGTACCTTTTAAGCAGCCCTAAAAGAGTACCTTTTAAGGAGCAGAGCCTTTCTGCGAGGCTGCGACGTCACCCTTTGAAAGCCAGTGCGCCCTGGAGTCACTGCATCCTACCGGGAACGCACACTTTGAACTTTTCAGCAATTCTGAACACCTACTGCGTCTCTGCTTGGTCTCTTGTAGTAGGATTAACACAAGTATGTGTGACAGGAAAAGCGGCTTTGATTTGCTTGTCTTCAATTCAACGGTCAGTGCACCAGTTCTGAACTGCTCAGACTGTGAACCAGCAGAGCTCTAGTTCAGAATAACTTGCAGAAGTTAATTATTTTGTAAGCATCACAGATGGTTTTTGGTCGATTTAAAGGCAGCATTTGAATTAAACCTGAATTTTTGTTTTTTCAAAACAACAGCAAAAAAAAGACAAACCCCAACAAACTTGGTTTCTGATTTTTGATAAAAGCATTCTTAATCTCTACTAAACCAGGTAAACACTGTACATCACACTTTCTCCTTCATGGAGAAGAGTTAACCACAGTTATGAGACATTTACAGCAGCAAATTATTCCATTCTGCTTCCAGAACTGACTAAAATTCTAGGTCAAAGCAGTAGTCTTAGTACAGAAAAATATTCAAGAAAAATATTCTAAGCTTATCAACAATCCCGTCAACTTTAATTAGATTTAAGGAGATGCATAAGTTGTTTTCTCAGTAAGGATAGGATGTGTAATGTGCTTAACCTTAAACATATGCCTATATACCCCACAAAATGTACATACCACTTCAGAAATTAACCCAGAAAGAATGATGATGGTAAATACTAGCAAAAAGTATGTAAATGTGCCACAGAGAAAATATTTTCATGGAAATAAGATTTCAAAATAAAATCCATTCCTACTTGAGGATGCTGTTTTGAAAAGCTCTTGCATGTGCTGAAAAAGGTCAAGCACTGGAGCAGGCACAGGTGACTCAACAATTCTTTCACAGTCAGAGGAAAAAGAGAGAAGCAGTAAAACAGTTCAGGTACAGTTCTCTGCCTGAGACCACAATATACAATTCTTCTACAAAATAAATTGTAAACATCATTGTTCATCAAAATGCAAAGTAAAGTAGTCCAGGAGAGTTTTTGGCTTTGCTGTCAGCTCTTTCTCAGGGTTTAATGTACTTTGATAATATCTACAATAGTTTTCCACTAGAAGAATTTACCAGGACAGTAAAAATGGGTATTGTTCTTAAAATTAAACAAGGGCATTATTCACAATTTCCTATCCTGAGACTTTCATTCTATAGTTTTTAAGGAAAATTTCAATCAAATTTTGTTTAAAAGCTTACTTTCTATTTGCTAAATTAGGATTTTAACTATAAGGTTAAAAACAAGCTCCTTTTCATCATTATCCTGTCTATTTTTTGAACATTTCAAATGAACGGTTATATTAAATTTCTTCAATTTGAATTTAATTTTACATCTTCATTTTCAATTGCTAGAAAGCTCTGCACTGCTTAGCGACTGCAATGAACACTGTGCGTGGTCAGTACTGCATTGAAAACTTTTCATGTAACTTTGTGTTTAGTTGGCACGTATAATTTACCAAATATCTCCTATCAAGAGCTTTTTTTTTTTTAACATACAAATTTAAAACCATTGTTACCTCAGAATACCATTTAAGTGTCATGAGAACAAATGAAACTATAATTGCTGTAAATTCTAAATAAGTTGTGGCAAACTAGTCCTGGAAGAGTTACTAAGAATAAAACTTGTACTTAGATCATATATGTTCCTAATTTAGCATGAAGTGCTTGCTTTATTGATGCTCTGTTAAATGGAGACATATCTTTGACCTGCCCTGTTCTGAGGCTTCTATGCACTGCAAAGCATGTGCCTGCCTTGCGTGGAATTACACCATGCCAAGTCCTGACTCAGAAAACTGGATGTGTCAGATGTTTCTCATGTCCCTAAGGAGAGTATATGAAGCTTTTTATTTTGGTCTTTATCTTTATATCCAGCTTTCTGCGGGCTGGTTTCTAAGAACATCCATCATGTTTACCTGCACTTCTACCCCACCAGTCAGCCCCCCCCCCCTTCCTTCAGCTCCATTTATTGTCTAGTGACAGCTGTCGGGTTGTTTTCTGGCACGTTCAATTTCAATTCCAGCTTTGGTGCTGAAGGAATTCACAGTGCACTGCTTTCAGTTCAGTTAAAAAACATAACCCCAAGAGCACAGACCCTGCTTAGATTAGCAGCATTTCCACTCAAGCACCAGGTTCTAACTATGCCATCACACACGGAGCAAAGCAGTGACTGAAGACAGTGCCGGCACATAGGGATACAGCTCAGGAAAAATCCTGGAAGCAAAACAATGCTAAAAACTCTGCATAAAATCTAAGGCCTGCTCAAATTTCTGGCAAAACCCCCACTGACTTCCATGAAGCCAGGAACTACCCACCTCCTCTCTCACAACAAAGGAATGCTACCACTGAATCTGGATTTCAATGCTGCCTGCACTGCAGCACACAAAACACACCTCACTGCTTCGCAGCACCGAGCCACCAACTCCCAGGGCTGCCCGCTCTGCTGGGGCCACCGATGCTGCCGAACTAAACCCAAGGAAAACAAGTATCAGCCAAACTTTTCTTTTCTCCTTCCCTTCCCTGGGTGCCCTATTCAAAACACGGGGCGGGGGAAGGGGGGCGGGGAGGAGAGGGGGAGGAGGCACAGATTATGTTTCGAATGAAAATAAATGCAGTTGTTCCCAAACCAGTCTCCAGCTGCTATTTGTCATCTTCTCGAGGACACAATACAGGTTGTCACTACTTGGAACCACAGACTGCCAGCTAAGAAGAGTTGAAGGACAGGAATACACAGGTTACACTACTGAGATACAGAACAGCTGAGTGTGGCAAGCCTGTATCAGCCACCTGCACCATGCACTCAGAATTTCCCAACCAGTTTTTAGTAAAATTACATTAATGAACCAAAATAAGACAAGCTGAGAAGAGCAGGGGGGAATAAAGAAAAGACTGTCAAAAAACATAGTGAAGTGGAATTAGTGAATTAGTGGAACATTATTCCACTAATAGTGAAGACACAAAAATTAATTATAATTTTCTACACATATTTTTTAGAATGAATTGGTAACAAAAAAGCTTTAAAAACTCATTGGGGCCATTTTTTAAAATGACAGTCTGTGTTAAATACAGTATTTCTCAATGGAACTTCTACCAGATTTCACTCTAGCATGTAATGCTGATATCTCATTTCCTGGTCCAAGATTGCTGACTTCCCATCAATGGTTATCGCTAGGATTATCATCTTTTAGGAACTACAGAAATTATTGTATAATAAATAATGGTCAGTGAATCAGGCATGACTTCACCACTGAATTATGCAGCTTCCCTCGCAGTTGCCTACGCTCACAGAACCTTGAAGATTAGATGGTTTAGCAGTAGAATTTAGAAGTGTCCTTGGTAATGAAAGACACATTCGGGAAATTAAAAAGCTTTCAAGCTATTACTTTAGTTTGTTTCAAACCCCAGAGTAAGGAATGGGAAAGGCAGCAACTTTTCTTTCTGAAAATATAATTAACAGATTCTTACTTCTTTATTTTTAACCAAACTCCCTAACTGGAGTTGCATTATTTATAGTCAAATTGCTTTCAAGGCTACAACACATACAAGAAATGCAATGAAAACTGACAGCAGTATGGATCTGCACTTTGTAAAAAAGGCTCTGTGGTTACATCTTTAATAATTGTAGTGAAAGAAAAAAAAAAAAGGAAGCAATTTGGTGAAAATGTCAAGATGCAATTCCACATACCCACATAGGTCTGATTTTCCACACAATGCTCCTAGTGCTGAGCTAGTGCTTCAGCCAAAGCTGATGGCACAAGGTACAGCTGGACCTTGTGTACATGGGCACACAAACAAAAACATAAACACACAAATTAATTACCTTGAATACTTTAGAAATAATCATCACTGTTAGCAGTGCCTGTATATAAATGCCCTACCACATATGCAAGTTGCACAGGGACTTTGCTTTCATCATAGCTCAGTATTAAAGGGCAAACTATATTCCTTTGGGAAAGATTTTTAAAAGAAATGGGTGATTATATATTAAGTGTTTTGCACTAATGTTTTTCTCTTTCGTGAACTCTGCTTTGGCTGGTTTGCCACGTAAGGGAGTAAGGGGAAACCAGCTGAACGTAAACTGATTTGAAAGTTTGCATCTGTAAACTTCTGAGACAGCCTGAGGGAGGTGGTGATCATTCAGTATCTTATAACAGCAGGCAGCACAGAGATCAAAGAGAAGGAAGACTTGGCTGAAACTAACTATGACTGCTTGACTGTGTGAGGTACTAGTAAAAATAAATTATTTTTTATGCCTAAGGAAGACTGTCTGAACTGCAGCCCTGTACACCTTCCACTTTTTTGAGCTTTGTTACAGCCACAGTGCATTAAGAGCCTCCTGCTGACAATACATGTCTTTGATAAAGACTTGGAATAGATGTGAAGGTTTGACATGGCTACACTTGCATGGTCTTTTATTTGAAAATACATTTTTTGTTCAACTAAAATTTCGGCCTTCTTTTTTTACAGCAGAAAGCTAAAAATGATTGAAACTCAAGCTCCTTGCAGTACAGGTAGAGATCACTGCACTGTGTAACACAGCAATGTGTTCATATGCACCATCTCAGCATCTGACTGAAGTCCCAGTACTGAATATTGATTTCTTACAAAAATCCAAAGCAGACTATGTTGCAAAATCTGTGTTTTGTTTGCGTGGGAATTTTTTATGTTGTTCATTAATTATGCCAGACTGCAAGCCTCTGGGTGTGATTTTGTCTCTGGGAAGACTCTGGAGGCTGACTGACCTGTACACAAAGACACTATTTCTTTCTGTAAACCTAAGACAGCTGTACATCTAGTACTGAACATAGTTATCCAAATGCTACTTAAAATACTGTTGTGCAATTTTTTCAGAGCATCTATTGCCAAAGAGCAACTAGAGTACTTGACTTCAGATTTCTATCTACGTCCTATCACAACTGCAAAACAGCAAGAGATCCAACCCAGAGGTTGATGTTTCTTGAGTTTAGAGAAACATATTCTGATAGAATACATGATGTTCGTGATGCTCATTCCATTTTATATAGGCATTATGCAGCTCCTTTTTATTATGAAGTATCCAAAAAGATTGAGGTCTGATTTTCTTGAGGTGCTCTTCCTTTTACACACCTCACTGCACTGTGCAATGGTGCTGTTAGGACAGACGTGTCTTAGAATGATCCAAGGGTGTCAAACAGATGTGAAAATGGCTTTGGACTTAATTCATATCCAACTTGTTATGGGCATGAGCCCAGGGGAAAAAATAGTGCTTTCTTATTCATAAGCTACAAATCATTTGATACTCTAAATCCCAATTAAGGTAGTGCTTAAATCCTATGCAAGCCAACAGCTGCCTTACACATCAAAAGCACATCAAAGCACATTTTACTGAACTATGGCTTTGGAAAACAGTGCAAGGCCCACTGTGGTTCTTGTCTACCTGGACTTCAGTAAAGCCTTTGGTACGTCTCCCAAGAAGACGGGAGCCCATGGCTTGGGCAGGTGCAATATTTGCTGAGTTAAAAGCTGTCTGGATGGTCAGGCCCAGAGAGTGGTGGGAAATGAGAGTTCTGTCTAGTTGGGAGACAGTCACCAGTGATGTTCCCCAGGGCTCAGTGCTGGGCCTGGTCCTGTATAAAATCTTTATCAGAGACCTGGATGAGGGCTCAAGGGCACCCTCAGTCAGTCTGCAGACAAACCAGGCTGGGTGGGAGTGTTGATCTGCTGGAGGGCAGGAAGGCTCTGCAGAGGGATCTGGACAGGCCGGATCGAGGGGCTGAGGCCGATGGCGGGAGGTTCAACAAGGCCAAGGGCCGGGTCCTGTCCTGGGGTCACAACAGCCCCAGGCAGTGCTACAGGCTGGGGCAGAGGGGCTGGGAAGCTGCCCAGTGGAAAAGGACCTGGGGGTGCCGGTGACAGCAGCTGAACGTGAGCCAGCAGTGCCCAGGTGGCCAAGCAGGCCAAGGGCATCCCCGCCTGGATCAGGAATAGAGTGGCCAGCAGGAGCAGGGCAGGGACTGTCCCCCTGCACTCAGCACGGGTGAGGCCACAGCTCGAGTGCTGTGTCCAGTTCTGGGCCCCTCACTGCAAGAAAGACATTGAGGGGCTGGAGCGAGTCCAGAGAAAGGCAACAGAGGCTGGGGAAAGGGTCTAGAAAATGTCCTGTGAGGATTGGCTGAGGGAGCTGGGGATGTTTAGCCTGGAGAAAAGGAGGCTCAGGCAGGACCTCATCACTTTCTACAACTGACTGAAAGGAGGCTGCAACCAGGTGGGTGTTGGCCTCTTCTCCCAGGTACCAGGTGATCAGGCAAGAGGACATGGCCTCAAAGCTGTGCCAGGTGAGGTTCAGGTTGGACATCAGGAAGAAATTCTTCACTGAAAGCACGGTTAAGCATTGGAATGGGCTCCCCAGGGAAGTGGTGGAGTCTCTGTCCCTGGAAGTGTTCAAGAAATGACTGGACATAGCACTTAGTGCTATGGTTTAGTTGGCATGGTAGTAATTAGTCTAAGGTTGGACTTAATGATCTTAGAAATCTTTTCCAACCTTAAGGATTCCATGACCTCAATAAGTGAAAAAGATCCAGAAAATATTTCCTCCCCTAAAAATAAATGACAGAGGCAGAAGTGACATCATCTTATACTTGTGCCAGTTATGGCCTAGGTGCCGAAATGACGGCACTAAAAATATCTATGAAAAAGTGATACCACATTACATTTATATTTTCAGAAAAAGAATGCTGAGAGGGTTTTTCATCCTGTATCCAGACATCCAACATTGTTACTGTCAGTTAAACCACCTGCAATTCTGATTAGACCAGCACCTTGAGGTTCCAAGCAAAAAAAAGGAAAAAAAATTCTTATCAATTAAAAAGAATTTACTAATAAATTTGCTGACAAATAGGTTCTTTAAAAAAGTATTTACTGTTCTTACCAAGATTTTTCAATATTACGCAGAAGGAAGATTGCATGTTTCAGATCAGTAAGACTTTTTACTGCCCCCCCCCACTTTTTCTGTCTGTTTCAAAGATGCTGATTAATCTAAGTTACTACATATCAGTTTTAATTGAGAATGTTTTCAAGCCCATGTCTGCCTTATATCTGCATTCCCCTTTAATACATAAATATTACGACTGTGTATAAAGCACTGAAAAACACATCACAGAGAAGAATAGCCTGTGTTGTATATATACAGCAGACAAACAAAATTCCATGGAAAAACACACACTGTAAACATCAATGCCTTCCCATTGAGGACAGCTGCTGTAACACAATCCAGGGTGCCTGCTGCCAGGATTTTCCACATGAGTGCATCTTCTTTTAACCGCTGCTCAAACACTGGCTGAAAGAGGAGCTGCTAGACTGAACATGTGTCTGCGCTCGGACGACAAATACACGGCACAGCACTGGAATGCAGAGCAAACCTTGGGATTTGGGCAGGAAACGAGCTACTCACTGCCTACCTTTGGGCCGAGTCCACAAACACTTCTGCTCTGGCTTTCAGAAATGCATTTTACACTTCCCAGTGAGAAATAAGTGAGTGTGTTTGCAAGCACACACACATGCAAAGCACAGAGGTTTTAAGTAGAAATTATCAATAAATGAATCACCATTTCTGACACCGGTACAAAATATACATCTCCTGTTGCAGCCAAGTAGAAAGGAAGGACAAACCTACCGGACACATTTTTTCTAGATTAAATAAAATATATATTGCCAGAAAATTTCAAAGATATAAAATGCTGTGGGGAGGAGGTCAGAACAGGTCACTGCAGAAAATCTCTTCATAATATTAACAAAATGCAAACCAAGCCATAGATTAGATAGAAAACAGAATCGGGTTTCCCTGCACAAAAGGCACCTCAGCTGCCAAAAGTACAAGAGTAATTAAGGAGCACAAATCAGCTTAAAAGCAGAGAGGAATAAACGGTGTAGAAAAAAGGAAGTGCTCACTTGACTTAATGAGTTTGTAAATTAACATACACACACATTTATCCATACACACACCCACAGCCTTCCACACCGTCAGGGTAAAGTGTCCTCACTGGACACAGACCAGGCTGAGGGGTCTGCTTGGCTCTGGGCTCAGACGTCCTCCAGTTCACCCCAGCTCAAAGGGCCAAGCTGATGGTTTTTCCTTTGACTTCTGCTGCATACTTCCTGCTACACCACTGCAAAAGTGGAAGACTTTTGCCTGAATTTCCCAGGGAATAAAACAACTAATATTGATTCTTGACATATTTTTAATGAGATAAGCTCACAAACATTACAGATTTAAAATTCTAGATAGGTACCAGCCAAAGCAGACACAAAATTATAGTAAAAGTTGTTTTAACTGGTGGAATAATAAAGGTTTCCTGCATAGATGAGAATACTGCAGGACACCAGAATTCTCTTTCCTCTCCAAAGCCATCAGCTGATCTGGTGTCCTCTCTCTGGGTGACAAAAGTAAACAAAGACATGGGCTCTGTGCGTGTGAGATACAAAGATTATACACAGATCAAGAGAAAGAATTCAAGAAAAAAACTTGAAGGATTGAAGCTTCAAGGATTTATGGGAACACCTTGAAATTTATAGGTGTACTTCTTGCCTTACAGAAGGGCTTAAAACTATGTGTAGCCAAAGGGCTATGAAAACAAATGGTTAAAAAGAGATGCTGATACTTCCTTAAATCTTATGATTCAGCAGGGCCTAACTCACAATTTATGACCTTTTTGAGGCTGGCAATGCTATGATTACTCAACCTGGCTCATAGTTGGCAGACACCGTCCAAACAAGAGAATTGGAGAATCTCAGTTCTAATCCCTGATCATTTACAGGGATTCAGCTGGATCTGATTCAGCACACATGCAGGCACATGCTCTATGTTAAACAAAACGTTACCTCCACTGAAGCTATTAACACTCAGAAAGCACTCAAAGTGCATGCTTAACCAATTACCTAAATTGGGGGCTACGTGTTCAGAAGACAGCTACTCCCAAAAGTGGTGTATTCTTCCTTTGGCTTAATTGCCTACTCAGCTGAGAGTGTCTACTGTTTTGTGGGAAGCATGGGATGGTCAAGACCAGGATTACTGACCAATAAAATGCATGATACAATATTTAGTTGAAGCAATAAACAGAATTATCAGTGCAGCTACAAGGGCAGAAGAAGCAGAAAGAACAGCCAGGCAAGCTTTCTGCAGCCTTAGAACAACCCTTTTGGTTCCATCACACCTTGTCTCAGAAAATGTTTCCCAAAATCTTTCAACTGTAGCATATCTTTAGGTTCCTGACTAAGTCTAGTGGCTCCAGTCTTGGCATGATTTAGTCCTGTAGCCTCTCAGCTTCAACCAAGCTTGCGGTTTTTTTGGAAAAAGAAACCCAAAACAAACCATGAAAACAAACTGTTAACAATCTTAACGGAAGCCAGAAGGAACCTTACATTGTTCTTAAGACTCTTTTGGCTATAAATGGCATCATCACATAGGTAGAGTTAAGAAATGAATGAGCTGTGAGATCTGTTTTAGAAGTCTTGATGAAATTTTTTCACTTAAAGAAGAAAACTAAATCGAACTGTGATGTTGAAAAACAAAAAATCTGAATACCGGAATATCTGAGAGAAGATACCTGAAAGAAATGGATAAAAGGATATAACAGAGACTAGAATAAGCACAAGATGTGAAGTCACCAGTTCCAAATATATGAGTTGTTGAACACCCCTTGCAATATTAAAAATCTAGTACTTTCCTTTATGCTAGAGTTGCTTATAATTTCATCATTGACACAGTGGGGTATGTCGTAGGAAGGTGAACACCAGTACTTTCAAATACAGAATCAGGTAAAGTTGGACATTAAAAAGCCCCCACTTTCTGGATCTCTTAGAACATCAGATAAGTAGCAAGAAGCAAATATATATGGTACGATATTCATTCTTCTGTGAAGCCACACCATTTAGAGACCAAATTCCTTTTGAATTTCACAGAAAAATGTGAACCCCCTGCCTATGAAGTGAAAGGGATCATGGCATCCTTTCCTGTGAGGAGGACCAGCGAAGTCTGCATCCCTGTAAATGAATATCCACAGTATCAGCCAGAGACGAGAAGGTAGCTGGCGGGGGGAAAGCTCAGCATGAGCACACCAAGGGTCAGACATGGCTATGCACAATCAGACATTTAATGAATTTCTGCAGACAGCTGCTTACATAACTGTCAAGCTGCCCTACCAGCTCTTCAAAAGCACTGAGGCATTTCCCCTCCTTTAAGGAGGGGAAAAAAAACCCACTCTGAAAGATAAGAAAAGCAAAATTCATAGGCTGCAATAGTCGCAATTACTTATAATAGCTTATGACTACATGGATTAAGCTTTAATTATTACACTGATGCCATTTGTCTGCTATTGGATGTGCAGAGAAACCAGTTCTAACTTGTCAGATATGATGGACTCATGTTTTCTAATGTTTAAAGAGTTATACTTTGCCCTTGCCTTTTGCCAATAGTATATTTCCCCAATTAAAGGAAGCTGTTTTATACTATTTTAAACAAAGGTAGAAGAAATTTGCCGTAGGAACAAACTTCCTGAGTTTCATTATCCAGAGCTTTAAAATGACTGGCAAGCTTCACTTTTGAGTCATATAAGTTAATTGATGACACCATAATCAGGAGGAGTAATGCTAGTCTAATCAGGTATTCTTTCTTCCTGGTAAATACAATCCAGGATACCCCGAGGGATTCTGCTAAGCACAGATGTAGAGAAAAGCACACAGAAAAAGAGGACAGGAACACATTTTTCAACATGTCTTTTCCCCTTATTCAACTGTCGAAGAGAACAAATGCATTGTCCAATGGGGATTATAAATGAGCCTCTGCCCTAACTTAAAACTGAACTTCTGAAAATATACATGGTACCACTTTGAATTTCATCCTTCAGATACTGACAACTTTTATCCTATAGCAAAGATTTACAAGACAAAAAGGTACTTTTAAAAATCATTTGCATCTACAAGGCAGATTATGAAATTATATACTTTATCTTTCTGGTGAAAAGAAGGGACAAAAGGACAAAGGAATCCAGCCACTGATTTATCTATGGATTTGCCAAGTCCCATGACAAGCTGATGAAAAAACTTCAACTATTTTCATTTGACAAAAAAAATGTAGTTTAACAATCTTATAGGGAGGCTCCTAAGAACATCTTCACCTACCTTTAATAAACTAAGACTAATTAGCACACTCTGCAGCTTACTTCCCTGCCCATAAGGCAGAAGCACGTTCCCTCTCATGAATGCATCAAAAACAGAGCTCTGATGCAACAGCTTAGAGGAACAAGTATTGGAGAAGAGTCAGTGATGGACTACTACAAAATTGTTACAAGAAGTAATTCCAAGAAAAAAAAAAATTGTTCCAGCCTCATGTACAGTTCACTTGCTTTGTCCTTTAATGGAGACAAGTAAAACATACTGACTGCTGTCAGAAATGTTAATTACTTTGACTGATACTCTAAGTCTTACATTGTCAAAGAACTGCTGCAGTACCTTTCTCCCCATCTATCCTAAACAGAGCTGTCATATCTACTTTTCCCTCTCTCACCTGGAGTAGAATATACATGATTTCACATTGGAAGCAGACAGATGCTGGAAGTGGAAATACCTAGTTCAAGGTTAGTGTAATCTCACTAGTTTGGCCTTGAGTGAAATATTCATTCCCTGAACTGAAATGTCCATCAAACTGCTGTATGAAATCAATCTGAACCTACCTGTCACGAAGAACAGAAAAATTATCAGGAGGACGGGAGTTGTCTCCTGGAGTCAGTCATTCAATAGCTGTAAAGATACTGGTTTACTGCAAGAAGTGCAAACACAGTTGAGAAAACAGCCTGTCACAGCCATCTCCCTCACAATTTCATTGCTCATGTGGAGTATACCTGTATCTTTACTTATGTAGGGCTTCACTTAATTAAATTATAGGCATTTCCCAGCTCTCAACTTAGAAAACATCTCATGCTCTCTCTCTAATGAAAGAAATAGTTTTATGCACAGGAGAATTTACAAAACCTGGTTGTTTAGCTCCCTTTGAGGGTTGTATGACTTTCACTTCAGTGGTGGAACCACCTGTGAGCTTTCCCTTTTCCTTCTCTCCTAAACAACTGATTAGTTAATGAAATTGATTATCATTTAGACTTAACTCCTATGAAATTAAGGTACACCCAGACAACAAGGTCAAAAGTCATCTGGAGGATGGGTGACATGGAGCCAAACAGGATCACATAACCCTATGCAGCAGTGTATGCACATCTGCCCAATTTTTTCTTGTTGATCCAACCTAGCTAAGGAAGTTAAAATAAGGGAACTCATGAAGGATAAATCATCTGAATCTTTTCATTCTTCATGGCAGCAAAGTGTGCCATATCTGATGAAACTATATTCAGCCCCCCCAAAATTTATAGCAAAATGCTATATGATAAGGAAACATTAAAAAAATGCAACTTCCCAAGGATCACAATTTTCCAAGGAAAAGCCCACTTTCTACAATAATTACCTCAAGTGAGACATGCTAGGAGATGGCAACATAAAGTTCAGGATTAACACCCCTTTGAGTCACACCCTATTTATATCCAGTTGAGGACTCAGTGGTTCCACCACTATTTATAACATTTTGCCTCATCTTTCAAGGGTTTTTCCTTTTTCTTTTAATAGTTTCCAGAAACCAGAGAGACTCTGACATGCTGAAGTGACAGAATGCTACAGGTAACTTTGTTCAGTAGCAGAATACTAAAGGTCTATCAGCTTTTAAATGTGTTCTCTCTTAAGAGGAAGCAGATTCCAAACTTAAGAGTCAGATAACATATTAGTTCTTAACTTCTTTTCCACCCTGCAGTCTTTTCTGAGACCTATTCTCACCCTGGACCTATGTTTGAAACTTGTGTGCAAAGCTGTGCTCAAGACCTATGCTGCGAGACCTGTTCATAATATGTTGTGACAGATTACGAATAAAATCACTTCACTTTGAAACTATAGTTCTGGAGCCCTGTGCTCATGCAACTTCACCTGCAAGGCAAATCAAACAGTTTCAAATTAATATTGGGAGCAGTTGCATCATTCAAACACAAAGCAGAATCACTGAGAGAAAACACAATCACTTATCTGGCCAACTTTAAGTTTTAGTGCTTCCCAACAAGCCTTGATCACAGTAATTGCACTGAATCTTCAGTAATTGTATTGAACATCACCCAACTGGCCTTCAGGACTGCAAGGCGCAGGGATGAGAAGGAGGGAAATAAGGCTTCCTGAGAACTATCCTGTCTCATGTCCAAAACAAATTTGGAGAAGTCTCCTACTCAATCCCTCTCAGAGATCAACAACTTTTAAACCAAGTGCACTTTCCAACTAAAATCCTTTGTATGTAGAGTTTTTAAAAGATACATTATGTTTAGATTTCCTCTTCTTCCACAATCCTGAGGTGATATTAACACTTGAGTGAGATGTCTGTAGGTGAGAAAGGTGTGGAAAGTACTGCAGTCATCTCATCCAACACTTACATTATCATACACATACATACATATGTATTTTTAACCTTTAAGACTGAAACAGTTTATCATACACATTCAGATTTTTTTTACCCTTCAAAATAAGGATTAAAAGTAAATCTTTCCTAAAATTCTGCCAAACACTCTACTTGGAGCACCAGTGAAACCTGTTGAAACGTAAGACTGCACTCATGCCACCCTACAATGCTACTTTAGTCACCCAATTGCCTGTTAACCCATAGTTGAGTAACGCCAAAGTAGGGAAAATTTCATATATAACATGACTGCCCCCTTGTGCCGAACTAGATCCCCTTCCATTAGAGGGGTGATTTCTCACATGTCTAACTTATTTCTCTTGTCTTAATATGAAAAAAAACCCCAAAACAATAAAAACTCATTAAGCTAGTTTATTAAGTATGAAACTAGAGTTCTACAGTTCTTGAAACCATGACAAAACAAAATATAAGGTAGGGATGGTAGAATGCAATTTGGAAAAGAGCAATGCACAATTCCAAAGTGATAGGACCTTAAATCACTGCCAGTTTTATTAACAAAAAAAAGAAAAAAGAAAAGAAATAAAGAAAACAGCTTTTTCCCTCTCAAAGGCTGTTTTCTTTACACAGTTCTTTTTTTCATGGAATGACCTGGTTTGAAAGGGATCTCNTCTTGAAACCATGACAAAACAAAATATAAGGTAGGGATGGTAGAATGCAATTTGGAAAAGAGCAATGCACAATTCCAAAGTGATAGGACCTTAAATCACTGCCAGTTTTATTAACAAAAAAAAGAAAAAAGAAAAGAAATAAAGAAAACAGCTTTTTCCCTCTCAAAGGCTGTTTTCTTTACACAGTTCTTTTTTTCATGGAATGACCTGG
>VYZQ01067260.1:34944-47518 GCA_013400655.1 Mystacornis crossleyi | reverse complement strand
GCCAGGGGAGGTTTAGATTTGATATCAGGAAAACTTCTTGACTGAAGGGTTGTCAAGCAGTGGAATAGGCTCCCCAGGGCAGTGGTGGAGAGACCATCCCCAGAGGTATTTAAAAGATGTGTGGATGTGGCCCTTCATTACAAGGTTTGTTGGTGGACTTGGCAGTGCTGGGTTAGTGGTTGGACTTGATCTGAGGGGTCTTTTCCAACTTGATTGATTCTATGGTTCCCTTTGTGAGTGAGAGAAAAAAATACACTCTTTTCTCCTTGACCTTTTCCTGCTTTTCTTGTACTAATCTATCCGTGCTCTTCCTGAAGTGTCAGGATTGATAACACATCTGTCCTGTCTCGATTCTCTGGTGTCCAGTATAGACCAGAGGATGCTGCACCATATTCCTTTGAGGGACACTGAGTTGAAGCTCATTGTTATACTCAGTTGTTTCAGGGATTTTTTGGGAAGCTGAGGGGTGAATTTGCTGTGTTATTACATGTCTGAAACATTTACCTTTTCTAAATTTGGTCTAAATTGGTGGATGGAATTGAAAGCCATTGTGGCTGTTGCCAGGCAAAGGGGGAGAAGGTGGTAAACGGAGGCAGTCAGATGCACTGAGTATGGTTGTATAGATATTTCCTTCTTTGAGGAGGACTGTCCGAAAACTAATTTGGAGTTACAGGCAAAATTCAGAAGCAGCAGGACTTATCTCAAATGTCTGTAAAAGTGCCAGTGAAGGAAGCCCACAAATCTGTTTGGTTCCTTTTTAATACCATTTTCCTAAAATTAGTGTGCAAGCGAGTCAGTCAGAGAAGGATTTGCCTTCACAGGATTTGGTTCCTGTGACCCAAATTCAGTGTTTTCCAAATGAAAGGAAATGCACATATTCTCAGGCAGTATTGTAATATCTTTGTTCAGAAAAATAATGTCTTCATTTCCCGTGGAATACTTCTTTTCTTCTGGGAAGCCTTGTTGCAGGGCAGATCACTAAAGGCCTACATGTTGGTCGATTTTTATTCACAATACTTAAAACACTCATCAGCTTTTACTTTGAGAAGAGAGGAAAGAAAATTCTTGAGGGGAATTCCATTTTCCCCAGTTTTCAATTCATGTGCTTTAGAGTTACAACAAGCCATTGCATATTACATTGAAAAAGCTATATCAGTGTAAGCATATTGCTCATCAAAAGCCAAAAAAAATTGAAGCAAATACATTTTTGTTCCGCACAGTTCAGGTCTTCCTTCTATCCTGAAAGTTCCAAATTTGTTGTAAAGCCTGTATATTTTGCAATTGTCACCCCAAAAACCAGTACTGGATTCCAGGCTTCATTCATTCATTTAATCAATACTAAGTTAAGACCGGTTCAAATGTTTTTCTCACATTTTGGTTAGAGAAAATCAGTAAATTGTGTTGGTTCTCAGAACAGGAGAACTGTGCTGGAGGGCAAGACAGAACTTGCTTTAATTAATAGGCATTTTGCAGTTAGTAGGAAACTGTAGCGAAATCAGTCTATGTGGTAATCTAAATCATGTTTCAGAGCAATATCTCATTAATTATATTGCACTCTAAAGGACTTTTTATAAAGCAAAGTAGTACGCCTTTGTTGGCACTCTTTAATGTGTATGTGTTTTCCATATTTTTTCTATATTATGTAAAATGAGAATATGTAATAGTGTTACCTCAAATAATTTAAATAATGTCTATCAGCTTTGAAAGGTCAGATGACAAGACAATTGCAGAATAATATAGGAAATTAGGAGGAGAGAGTAGGTTAGCTCTGTCTCTTGGTAAAATAATCACAGAGATAGATTGTTTTATTATTTAATAGTGAACATCAGATTCTTTAGGGTCACTTAGGTCCACAAGCACTAACTTAAGTTTCACTTAATGCTTGTGTTGTCTTCCATTCCATCTCTGTCCATGTGAGTATTGACCATGGAGGTTGCTGGGTTAAATGTGGCCTCTGCTGTCACCAACCCTTGCATGCAGCTGGCTTTGGAACCAGGGAAGGTTTGTCACACTATCCTGGTGAGACACCAGGGTCCACTGAGCTTTTTGTCATTTCCTTATTGATTCCCAACTGTCAGATTTCTTTAGTAACATTAAAAACAACCTTTCTCTCCTCTCCCTTCCAGCATCTAAAACTAGATAAATCATTAGTCATTTTCTCACTTACAACAGAATAGGTTAATTGCTTAATGATCAAGAAATTTTAATTTAATAAAACCCATAAATATCAGAGAAACAGCAATTTCCACAGATTCCTTTTAATTGTCAAATTTTTCTGTTAAAGCTGTAGATGCTTACAAATATCACACTGTCCTGATGCCTAATTTCCATGGCACTTCATAGCAAATCTAAGAGAAGGAAAAGATATTTAAGGAAAGAATTGCCTTTTACTAGCTGGTGAGAAACAGATTTTACTGTCTGAATAAACAATCTTTACTTATGGTAAACTGTATAAAACAATAGTGCTTAAGAATTGTAAGCAGGTCTGGATAAAACCTGCGTTTCTACTCGGTATTGCTAATATCCCAGAAAAATTTGGGACCAACTTAGGCAGCAGTTTTCCTGTCAAGCTATCAAGACACATTTCAGAGGAGTGAGGGAGAGGGAGTGGAGCTAACCTACACCTGAATAATGGCCATGATTGATGAAATGGCCAGCACCTAACTTAAGGTCAGATTCAGCTCTCAAGACACCACTTTAAGCTACTGTCAAAATTCTTGCTATATCTCAGTTTTTGTCATGGTTCCACTCTGTGATTATGTGGAAAAATCAGTTTTTCTTTCAAGATTCTAGCCCATATACTTGGAAAAAAACCTGAAGGATTTAATCTTTAGAAGGTAAACCAAAGGAAAAAAAGTAGCCTGCTTGATACTTTTTGTTAAAAATACGATATCTGGTATTTTTTGGACACAGTTACAATATTGGGGTTTACAACATTGCATAGTAATCTTAAAAGTTAATTTTCCACAGCAGTGGCAACACAATCTGTTCATTACTTTTTTTCTTTTTTTTTTTTTTCCCCCCACCTGTGCAGGAAAAAAATGGGCAGAGAAAAAAACATTTGGATTTCATTTGTGAATGTTTGAGTTGTGGTAGAAGTAGACCAAGTTGTGCTAATTACCAAGGAACAGAAATTTACCAATTAATCTGGAAATAATCCATTCCTAGGAAGGAACATTCATCTTTACCTATAAATGCAGGGCTACTCACAACAAAGTAGGAATCCACTTCACAGAAACATGCTAGAACATATTTACTTCTAGTTGGATAGAATTGCCATGCAGGATAACGTACCAGAGTGTCCCTGGTACCTGTAATCACCTAAACTGCATTTTACAGGGGGCAAGGGTATGTGCAGCACAGAACCAAATTCTTTTTAGTGACAGCTGTGTAAATTTGAACAGCTCTGCAGATACCTTTCGAGTAACTCTGGATGTAAATTGTTATAGCTGCAAACAAACTTTGTCCAAAAATCTTTTTGAAAGTGTAGACTCGTAACTTTCACTGGCAATAATAGGCAGTATTGTTCCTATAAGAGATTTCTGTAAGAAATTCCTTTACTGGGTTTGAGAGGAAAGAAGAATGAATTGAGGTAATGTCCTTACAGTTTTCAGATATCCTTCACTGGTGTGTTTCAGATAGATACTCTGTATATACTTTTAAATATATCTTGATGGGAATTGAAAACACTGTGTTTCTTTACTATTGTACCCTTTGGAGACCACATATTGTTGAGTTTTCCTCTAGAGTAATGTGTGATTTTTTTTTTTCCCCCAGCATCCTTGAAGTTAGAAGAGTTCCCTTGTAGAATATAAACTTGCATATATTTTCTTTGTGATGCCATTTCTCTTAAAATGGATTTGGCTGCCAGAGGCTGGAGGACAGTATAGGAAATGTTGTTAACCAGGTGTCAAGTCAGCATCTAAGCCTGGAATAACACACGACCTTGACTGCCATTTACCTTTTCTCCTCTCTTTAGCACTTAGGCAATTTTGATAGTGAGATAATGGAGTTGTGCCTCTCTCACTATATATAAATATAATGCCTGTTACAATGAGGGCTGATTTCAGCTGAGCTCTTCAGGTGTGAATATAATTTGGATTTATAACTTGTGCATACCTGAATTTCCAAAAAAAAATTCACTGTCGTGCTGTAAAAACTTTGCTTCTTTTTATGACAGAAGGTTCATTGATCCCTAAAGTTCCACAAATGTCAGTCATTAAAAATTCCATATTTGGACCAAATCTAACATTTTTCCTCTTCATAAGGTGGTGGTGTAAAGAATCTAATCAGCCCTGACTGACATGCTGCTGCTGACTTAGAAAAATTTATATATCCCTTGTAAGAATATTTATTTATACTTTCACTTACTGTGAGAATAATGTTCTCCAGAAGTTTTAATAAAACATAGTGTGCTTCCTTTAGAGGGCGATTGATCATATCTGGAATTAAAGTATACAGTGGCACACCTATAAATAAAAAGAATATCTTGTGTTCCTGATGCACTGAACTTTGAGCTATTCCTTGGTAATGGTGTAGAATGTATAAAAAAAATTGTGGAAATACACCTGAGAAGCAAATGTGCTGTCGCCAGATGCCCTTGTAGACCCGTAGTTTTCTTACAGGAGGCAGGAGACGCTAATACATATATATATATATATATATGTGTGTACGTACATACACATATATATGTGTGTGTGTATATATATATATATATACACACAAACACTTATAGGAGGCTTGAGAAATGCATATTGCTATAGGGAAAAATGCAGAGGTCTGCTATGATAATATGATCAAGTCCAGACACCACTACAGCCTTTTTCAGTCTTTATTTTGCAGTTAATGTAAGTGAAAGGTGTCATGAGAAAAGACTTGTGCAAGGCCTATGCAATAAAATGGAAATATGAATTTGCAGCTGAGCAGGGTGGTGTATGACAACTGCCACAGGAGTGAGTGATGGGGAAATAGCAGAGAGAAATGAATGGGCTTTTATAAGGGCTGACAGTCTCAGAAAAGCTTTTCATTTGCCTAATGGTTGTTATTGTTGTCTGGCAGGTGTTGAAGATATCCTATACCACCTGAGAACCTGCCCTGGGGGGAGGAAAATAAGCCAGAGGTGTCACTGCTGAAAAGCCAACCATATTGTTCACTTAATCTTTTCAAATAATTTTTTTTATACAAAGGTTTTATTGTTGGCATTTGGTTGGGGTTTTGTATTTTCTTTTAATCAAGATGCTCTTTAGATAGCTTAGATAAGGTGTTTTTTTCATAAAAACTACTTTTTGCTTTGACCAAAATTAATAATATAGAGCATTAGTTCATCCACAGTGATTTGGGGTTTTGTTTTTCATGTGATGAATGTTAGCATTTATCACAATTAGCTCTGATTTAAATAGGCCTTTACCAATAGATTTCTTTATCTATCTTTCTCATCTAAGAGTTGGCCTTTGACCCAGGTCTAACAAGAGGCTCCCTACCAGGAAAGAAACACTTATGCAAGCAAAAGGCGCTGATGGTGAGCACTTTGTTGCTTTCTGGCAAAAGTTGAGATACTAATTGGCAGGCTACATGCCATCTTATGAAGAATTGGAGTGGTATTTTTTTTTTTTTTTATTAAACAGAAACTGGAACTGACATCTTTCTGCACAACAGCTTTAATCCTTCAGTATTATTACCTGAAAATGCAAAAGAGGAGACATCACCATCAATAAACTGGTGAACAATATCCAGTTCAGATCGTTTTTTAATCCCCCAAAGTGTTCAGTATTATGTGCCTATATATATCTGCCTGTCCTGGAGGTACACCCCTTTTTTGAAGCACGAGATTCTCATTTGATTTGATTTTCCCTTTCAGGAAGGAGCGATGGTTTCTTGATAGTCCAGCACCTCAGCGTGTCACTGCCACAGCCTGCCCCATGAGCCTTGGCCGTCTGGCTGGGACCTGCCCCGCCTGGCTGGCGGAGGGGACAGGGTGACCCCAGTCAGGGGCTCCTCAGGCGGGGACGTGGGGATGCACTGGGAGCCACTCTGGTTCCCCAGCTGGCCATAAACAAACTTCACTGCTCCTGGGCATGAATCGACTGTTTACCTCACCCAGTGTGCCCAGCTTCTGCTAGAACCTGTGGAAGGGTGTGTGGTGGCCGTGGCTGCTGCTTTCCTTCCCCATCACTGTTTGTATCATCAGAGCACCCAAGAATTTGTTCACACAGAGAGATATTTTTCCTAAGCTCTTTTTAAACCCAGAGTTTATCACTGCTCATCTGGATTTGCAGCCAAGGTTTGTACTCTGCACCACTGCACTGGGCACAATGTGCTTTGGAATTCTGATTCTTTCACTGTATCGATCCCCTCCCTTCAAAACTAATTTTTTAAAAAATGTATTTATTTTTTAGTTTTTCTTTCTTTCTGGTGGTTAATGTGAACAAACATCAGCATCCATCACCATTAGTGGTTCTTTCTTCAACTGAATTTAAGCATGATCTACAAAATGCCTCAGCTCTTGGGATAGGAGCAGATGTTATTCTTCCCAAATTATAATTTTTCACATCCATCTGTTCCTTCACTTTCCTGACTTTTCTTTTTCCATTTTTCCACAAAGGTGTCTTCGCCAATGGCCTTTTACACAGCTTGACATTGGTGGCAGCCTTTCCACTTGCCTGAAGTAGCTTTTGTTCTGGATCCCGAAACAAGCAATGATGCCTCTCGAGGGGAATATTTAAGGTGAAATCAGTAATTCTGGGCAGAAATTCTGGTGCAACTTGCTTAGCATTGTCAGTTCTGAAATACAAAAGAGGAATGTCTTTCTAGTTCTGAGCCCATGTATACACAGTCTTATGCTAAATGAATTCTATCCAGCATTCCTACATATGCAGTATAAGCTCATAATGAACTCTGAAAGTAATTTAGGTTCCTCTGTTTCTGAGCAGCAATTACACTTAGAGGTTGAATGTTGTTTCTGAGTTACCTTTTACCTTTGCATTTTCTCTCCCACTTCCTCATTTTTCTCTAGAATAAGCGTTTCTGCTTCAAAATTAGACACATTTAGAGATTGTTCTTCATTAGCAGCTACTCTCACTGTCTGTGTGTTACATCCACTTAGATGTGTAGCAGTCATATTGACTCCAGTACATACTTACACGGGAGCTCTTTGTTATTCTAGGAAGTTTTTCATGATGAAAACTTATTTTAATACTACAATTTTTATTCTTAGATAACCTGAGACTTAGTCTAGGAAGTCAGTATCTTGGATATAGCTTTGAAATTCTCAATAATTACGTGCAGGAAATCAGAGATATATATGAAAATCAACCTTCTCTTATGACTTTTCAAGCAGTAGCTGAATAAGAATTAAGATATGGATTCTCTTATTCTGAGCTTCTCTTGAAGTAGCCTCTAAATTTTTCTGCTTCAACTTTGAGGTAAGCTCCCCTTTAGATCTGTTATTTTTAAACACAGATCTATTTTTCTGTAATAATTTCAAAGTTAGTGAAAAGTACCTGATTTCTTTGGCCTCTGTGGGTGCGCCAAGAATGTTTCATCTAAGTAAATTTTTGACCTGCTGGCNAATTTTTTTCCCTGCGGGTGTTGTGAAAAAAAAAAAAAAAAAAAATCTCTTATTATTTAGTGGGAAGGATCAACAGATATGTTTCACAATGCTTCATTTGTTTCAGGGTTTCAGGGTTATAGTTTGCAGAATTATGTTATAAATGTAGATGGCAGTGAATACATTTTCTTGATTTGGAGCTCCAGTCTTAGGAAAAGGAAACAGATTTTTTTCCTGTTCAACAAGAGTGACACAAAGGAACCTCTGCCACAGTATACAGTCCAGTAAATAAGAGAGGCATCAGAGAGACAGACTGGAGAAGAAAAGGAATATTTATCCCAAATGCAAAGAGGGAGGCTGGGTCAAATGCGAGGTCTGCCTTGTCACAGAAAACTCTGCCTTCAGAAACTCCTGGGTGTTGGTTACGTTACATCTCAGTGCTCAGAGAGCTCTACAAGGGGGAAGAGACCTTTGTGGTGCCCTGCAAGGGCATTGCAAGTTTGTTAAATATGATGCTTAAGCAAGGGAGGAACATAATTAATGGAAACAGGTACATTTGTGACATAAACAGCAAATATTGGACGACTTTCTTCCAAAAGGATTAATGTGACTTTCCCTGTACACTGCATTTTTACTTAGAAATGGAAGTGATAGTTCTGCAGTGATTTGTCACGCAGATTTTTTTGGCTGAACTTTAGCAAGAAGAGAAAATGTCTGAGGAGTTTGTATTCTCTGTGTCATAGGTAATGCTAGGAAGAAAGGTATTTTAATGTTGGTTACTTTGATATTTGTAAAATGGAAATGCTTGGAAACAATTTTGCATTACTTTAAAGAAATATTTTGTAAATATTTATAGAAAGAATTATTTTCATCAGATTCTGAACTATGGACCTTTAGGGAGAGGAAGGAAAGAGTAGAAAAAAAGATTAAAAATTTGGTTACAAACTATTTTTAGTGGAGTAATTTCTGATAATTAAGGAAAGTAATTTAATTTCAAACTCAAGTCTCATCAATCAGAAAATCTGAGATGCCCATTATTCATGATGATTTTTTTCCAGCAGCAGAGCCATTGTTTAACTCCCTAAACAGAGCCAGGACTGTTAAAAGCATAGTGTGCTGCATCCTAAATTTTGTTAGAAAGTACCAGAGAAAATACTATTCTTGTCCCACTGAAAAAACCCTACTAAGAGTGGCAGTAGTGCTGTGAACATTTGGGAAGTTAAAACTCAGGGAAGTTAACTGAATTTGATGCTGTTATGTCTTGCAATACAACTGAATCATATCTGGAGAATATCATCATCATCTTCTGGTAGGGAAGAATGCTGATATTCTTCTCATTTTCCCATTTTTTCCTTTAGTCTACAGTCTGAAAAGTCTGCACAACTTCTCTAATTTTTATCAATCTGGACGTTTTGATAACATACTGAAAGTTGATGACAAATTCCATATATTAGGTGACATGCTGAGTTGGAGATTTTACAGCTAAACACAAACAAACCAAAAATAATTTTCAGATTTTAACCTTTTTTCCCTCTTAGATCCTGTGGAATGTGGCATAACTTGTTCTTGATTTCAATATGGAGTTATTTGGGTATTTAAAGGAAATAAATGTTCTACAAAATGAATCTTGCCACTTGCTTCACTGAAGTCAGCTGAGTTTGGACACTGGTCAGTAAACACAGTACACCATTTGTCATGGTGAGTGTGTGAACCTAGAGGCAATGGGGATGGAGGGAAATAACCATCAGTGGCTTCTTCTGCATATGATCAGATGGCACTTTTATTAAGAAATATTCTAAAAATATAAGGATGTTATTTGTATTGATAACTTTAAAAAATTTTTTTGGAGGTCATGCTACCTTGTTCTTGTTTCCCAGCCATTTAGGAAGACTAGGGTATAATAAGGAGAATTATTTCCTGGAATTTGTCCTCGCAATCCCAGAACCATTTTTACAGAGCAATTTAAAACAAAGATGGCAATGCACAGAGCCAGATTACAACTTGTTAAATTAGCTGGTACTTAGAGCAGTGCAGCCATGGCAACCAGGAGTCAAGTGGACACCAGGCCCCTGAACCTGGGCAGGGTTTGTGGCCTGCATTGACTCTGGTGCTGCCATAGCAACACTCCCATCTGCAGCAAAGACAGAGGATTTAAAGCCAACATCACCAAGCCTCCATCAATTATAACTTTGAATTTCACAACAGACACACTGTTAAAGATAGTGGGTGTCCAGCAGCCAGGAGAAGGAGGCAGATCTTTCTAGCTGGCTGCAGCCTCCAGTAGATGTTTGTTCTTGTGAAAAAGAAAGGGATCTGAGCTGGTGTAGGTGTGCGTGGAGGTGGTTTTGTCCAGACTAAACACACATTCTATTTTTGATGATGAACACTAGTTTTTGCTTAATGAAAAGCACTGCTCGGATTGGTTTTTCTGCTTGAAAAGATTGTGTTGAATATACTGACTTTACTTGACAGCACTATTTTGCGATGAGGTAGATATACCAGAAACCTTTAGGCTACAGTTCTGCACTTGCAAACACAGGTGTTCATATATAGTTTGAAGAATGATAGGTTGAAATACAGTTTAAGGAAAGTAAGGAAGTTTGAATCTGTAAATAAAAATCCCAAGACATAAGACTGGCTCATGTGTCCTGGAGTTCATGAAGCAGCTCAATTTTATCTGAAACAGACCTGGATTTCTCAGTAAGCTGCTCAAAATCTCATAACCATTTCAAGTAAAAATGATGTGATTGACACAGAAAATAGCTGCAAATGAAAAGATTTAATCATGTTTTTGAGCTCGCAGGTTATAGAAATTGGAGCCTGAGGTTTTCTTAATCTCACCTGGTTTCATTCCTAAGGAGGTGGGCATGTGCCAACAGCAGCCACCCCATTCCCCTTCTGTAGCCAGTGGTGTTGCCCTCTGGTCTAGCTGGGAGTGATTCTCGTGGCCTCTCAGCACTGACAGCTTGTTGGAGTTCAGAGTTTGTCATGATTTTCTTTTCCAACCCCACTTTTACATCACAGTGTCTCGCACCTTCTCTGCTTGTGCATTTCTGGGGACATCCCAACGTATTTAACACTTTGACTGTAATGTAACCTTGAGTACCTTATGCTAAATTTTTTTCCCACCATGCCCACTAAATTGCAAGTGCTTGAAGATGGGTCTTTATCATGAGGGTTCTAGGAGAGAAAAATGTTTTATGATTAATAACATGTTTTGATTTTTAATTATTGAAGGAAAGATTAAAATAATAGAAGTTAACAAAAGTATATCACACCTGACAGTTGTTCACTATTAGAGTATGAATGACCTGCTAGAAAAGTAAGTAGCATTTAAAAAATATGATGTTCTGAGAAGTTAATTAAAATGCTGTTGTATTTAATTGAAGGGAAAAATTGATATGAAACTCTGTGTTAAGAACTATTATGAAGTTTAGAGTAACATGTGATCCTGGAGGCCTGAGCGGCAAATTGACAATTAAAAACTAAAATAGTATAATTAGGTTTTTATTATGGCAAATATTATGACAGAGTTTCAAATTATCATCTGCTACTCCCGGCAAAGGATAAAAATGGTTAAGAAAAGTACCAAAGAATATTAAAGGATTTTTTTTCTGTCAGCTTTCCTTCCTGTCCTGTGTAAACTGTTTATCTGCATGATGGCTCTGCTGCACATTTATTGTTACTTATTGCTCCAGCAGGCTCCTTGTGTTGCTTTTAACCCTGCTCCTCTGTACTGTGCAGTCTCTTCATTTGTACAGAACACAAGATGTGGAATCTTTTCATTTGTGCTCTTTTAAAAATGTTTTCAAATGTGTTCAAAGTCTACACATAACATTTAATTTTAAGTGGTGGCAAGAACACACTGTTTTGTAGGGACTAAGGGACAAAAACCTGTATGCTGTAGATGATCTCTGTTGTTTTGTAGAAGTATAGTTTTAAAAATGTTTCCACTTCTAGTCTTTATTCATATATGCCCCATTAGTATGTAAATATGTCTGGATTTCCTCAATATATGGGTAATGAAGGTACTATAATACATACATTTATGTATTTTAATTTTTATTGAATTTTTTTATTTCTACAGTATTGCTGCTCTCTCCTTCTCATGTCAATTTGCATCAAACCACTACAAAATGGTTCCCAGTAACACCACACCATTGCCTCCTGCACAGATCTAGAATTAGAAACTCTCAAAAATACGTTTATTTAAATTTTAAAAGATGACTCCCCTCTAATATATAGACTGGTTTTTTTAAATTAAATGGTTATGTCACGTAAAAGTCATGGTAATCCTTTTGGAAGAAAGTTGGCCAATATTTGCTGTTTATGTGACAAATGTACCTCTTTCCATTAATTATGTTCCTCTCTTGCTTAAGTACCATAATGTATATTTCACCTCAAGTGTGTCACTGGGGGATGCTCCTAGGATCTTCAGCCCAGGAGAAACAGTTCACTTTCAGTATGGTCTGCTTAAAATAAGTTGCTGTCAATTTGTTTGCAAGTGATTCAGTTGCAATATTTTCACACCTGATTTTCAGCATAATTAGATAGAATTATGGATCTGTGAATATTTTGTAGCTGGAGATAATAAAAGTAAGCCAAACTAACAGTAGGATTTAATATGATTATTTAAAATCGAAATTGTGACCACACCAGTGACCCGTGGTACTTGCAAGATGTATGTTGTAATCAGTATAAAAATCAGCAGCGGGGATGTTTAAACTGCACACTGAATTTGCCTTAAGGAGTGTCCAAGGAACTTTTAAAAATAGCTGGTTTGAAACAAGAAATTTCTCTACTGACTTTCGTGTATTGTTTTGCTTCTTAATGGAATCCATTATCTGGTCAAATTCTTGAATGCTTCGGTGCTCCAGCAGAAACTTGGAAGAAACTGAATTCTGCCAGGAACAAGGTAATGAGTTACGATTGTGGGAGTAGTTTTTTGCTAAAGAGTTTACTGCTATTAAATAAAATATATTTATCTATGAAGCAGCACCAGAAATAATAGAAAGGAAATGCTTTTGT
>VYZQ01067260.1:19178-33889 GCA_013400655.1 Mystacornis crossleyi | reverse complement strand
TGTCAATTTGCATCAAACCACTACAAAATGGTTCCCAGTAACACCACACCATTGCCTCCTGCACAGATCTAGAATTAGAAACTCTGAAAAATATGTTTATTTAAATTTTAAAATATTACTCCCCTCAAATATATAGACTTTTTTTTTTTTTAATTAAATGGTTATGTCACGTAAAAGTCATGGTAATCCTTTTGGAAGAAAGTTGGCCAATATTTGCTGTTTATGTGACAAATGTACCTCTTTCCATTAATTATGTTCCTCTCTTGCTTAAGTACCATAATGTATATTTCACCTCAAGTGTGTCACTGGGGGATGCTCCTAGGATCTTCAGCCCAGGAGAAACAGTTCACTTTCAGTATGGTCTGCTTAAAATAAGTTGCTGTCAATTTGTTTGCAAGTGATTCAGTTGCAATATTTTCACACCTGATTTTCAGCATAATTAGATAGAATTATGGATCTGTGAATATTTTGTAGCTGGAGATAATAAAAGTAAGCCAAACTAACAGTAGGATTTAATATGATTATTTAAAATCGAAATTGTGACCACACCAGTGACCCGTGGTACTTGCAAGATGTATGTTGTAATCAGTATAAAAATCAGCAGCGGGGATGTTTAAACTGCACACTGAATTTGCCTTAAGGAGTGTCCAAGGAACTTTTAAAAATAGCTGGTTTGAAACAAGAAATTTCTCTACTGACTTTCGTGTATTGTTTTGCTTCTTAATGGAATCCATTATCTGGTCAAATTCTTGAATGCTTCGGTGCTCCAGCAGAAACTTGGAAGAAACTGAATTCTGCCAGGAACAAGGTAATGAGTTACGATTGTGGGAGTAGTTTTTTGCTAAAGAGTTTACTGCTATTAAATAAAATATATTTATCTATGAAGCAGCACCAGAAATAATAGAAAGGAAATNGTCTATATCTGTGATCACACTGTTTTTCCCCTCTTTTCCTGTAATCTTCTCATGTTATTTTTTAATGTGGTTCTGCTCAAGTCAGTTCAATTTCTCAGCAGAAAAAATGCACGAAGCAATATGAAGTTACTTTGGATCTACTGAAACATAAACTGGAAAACTCAGTTTTCAAGTCAGATTTTTCAATCAGGAACACATGAGAAGAACAATAAAAGAATTTAAAAATATCTTTATTTACAGAACTGTAATAAAATATACATCAGAAAGAAAAACAAAAGTGCCCAGTGATTAATGTGTTTTTTTGTTTTGTTTTGTGTTTTTGGTTTTTATTTTTTTGTTTTTGTTTTTGTTTTTTTGTTTTTTTTTTTTTTTTTCCCCCCAAGCATGTACAAGCAGGGTGTGCTGTGTCTGTGGCTAGAGAGAAGGATTGAAATGCACACTGAGAAAACAAAAAATCAAAGGGGGAGATGCAGGCAAGCCACATGGGGCTCTCCTTGCCTTCCCTTGTACATGACAGTATGTTCTTTATGACTGTTTTTGAATGCATCCTCTGAATGATATGCTCCTTTTGTGCAGTGTTGACTGAAAAATTACCTTTACCCTGACTGTAAAATTATGAGGAGATTTGAGATAAGAAGTTGATTGTAGGGATAGAGTAATCATCTTCCTGCAGGCACTTTAATTTATGCTCTACCACACCTGCAACCTCTTTTTCCCTTGCTAGAATGGGCCTTTTTTCACTCGCTGAGAAATGGAGCATGGCTGAAAACCAGTAGCAGCCTCGAAAAAGGGCTGTGCCCTGCCAGTAAGTGGTATGGGTTACTTTCCAGCCCAGGTCCTTTATGGATTTCAGTGGGCAGTAGGTGACGTTTAAGTTGTGGGAGGTGCAATTCAGTTTTCTTCTTTGTATTGGCTGTACACTGTGATCCTGTTCATCTGCAGAGAAACAAGTTCTGAAGTTTCACCCCAAATTTTTTTTTTAATGAAATTTTGGGCCAATAGCTTATCTTATTAGGAAGGAATAAATTATTTCCTTTTTCCTTTATCTTTTTTTTTTGGTGGGGAGTGTGTTTTTTCCTAACTAGGAGTTCTTGTTACTCATCCAGGTACCCTGTAATGAAAAAAAAAAAAAATCTTCTCAGTGCAAGACATATAAACACCCTGTGCTTAGCAAATATTGTCTTCTGCCAGGTTTGCCTACAACTTAACTTCAGTTTTTTACTGTGGTCTTCCTGCTGAAGTCAAGCAGCTTTTAAGAAATAGCTTCTGCCCCTCTCTTTCACCAGGAAGCGTGGCAGCACATTCTTCGCTTTTCTTAGTTTTTACAGGTTTTATGCAGTCTGAGTTAATTCATTCTCAAGTTTCAAACTCCCACAGTAAGTCACGTTTATCATGAAGATAATGATTCTGCTGAGGAAATAGAGGCAGAATTAGTTACTGTACCATATCAAGGATGTGTGCATTGATCTGTTTGGTCTGTGCAAATTGCCAACTAAATAAATGCTGTAAACAGTCATGCACTGATGTGGATCCATACTTTGTCCAAAATATTTGTTTCTCAGAGGTTTCATATGAAAGCTTCCTGGGAGGTTGAAAGCTAAAAATGGCAGCAAAAATGCCATACTAAGGCTGAATGGTTTCCCCTTCATATTTCTCTATGAAAAATGTTACTGACAACTTAGGAAAGTCTATTGCAAAGCAAAGTGTTTAAGAGATTGTGGCCAGCCACAAAGGTTAATGTCCGAGTTAAATAGTTGCTGAAAAGAGAAAAGTAGAGCAGCTTAATGGATTGGAAATTGGTTGTAGGGGAAAAGAAAAAGTAATCTTAAATGCAGCCTTGGAGAGAACTTGGTATTATGTGTTCAGTGAAAACCTCGTTTCAGTAAAGTAGGTATGTGCTTGGAAAGTTCAGCTTAGAACAGATAAAGGTGTACAGAAGGCATTGGAACACATTTATGTGGTTGAGTGTCTATTTTTATTCAGATGATGTTGCAAAGCCCAGATAAATATATTCAGAGGGGAGCTTCCAGAGAAACTGCTTCGCAGTTATGAGACTGGGAACGGTCGTGATTCACAGAGTTCTTGGGGGAGGTGTACAGACACATGCAGTTTCATAACATTTAAGCTTGGAAATGATAAGGAAAAATCCTATTAATGTGCAGAGTCAGAGTAATCCTATTAATTATATAAGCACTAATCCAATTAGTTTCAAAGTCCTCAAGACATTAGACCAACATTTTCACCAGCCTCCATAGCATTGCCATGAGAGACCACTGATGCTCCATTTTTGCTTCCCAAGGGTGAGAAAATTAGTACCATTAAAACCATTACCATTAGTACCATTAAAATTAGTACCATTAAAAGTGTTCTAAATGTTATAACTCACAAAACTTAAAATGTTTGTTTTAGTGCAGTCCATTACCGTTAGGATTGGAAAGAATTTGGTGAATCAAAAGGACCTGTGGGTTGTGATGGTATCTGCTGACTTATTAACACTGTAGCGTGTAGACTAACGAGATAAAACAGGTCAGGATGGAGAATAAACTAAGTTCCTTCAGACCTAACAAGAATTAGACAGGACAATAATTAGTAGGATTGCATGGCACCACTTCCAGTTGAGTTTGCCAGTCAAAGGCACAGTTGTGGAGAAGGGGGGAAGAAAGTAGGATTGATCCTCTGAGCTGACTTTCATTGCCAGATCTTGCAGCCACTTATTAAGGTGGAGAGCAGGAACATACCTCACCCACATGACTTTTTGATACTGAGACTTTTGGAGCTTTGGAGTGCAAATGGATATAGTCTTGCTGGGTGCATCAGTGATTCATTACAGTCATGTAGGTGTTTTCATGTGACTCAGAACATGTGTGTTCATCTGTCAGCAACTGAATTTTCAACTGGTTTCTTTCGCAGACTACATCACGTAGTGGAAACACTTCTTGCTCTCCAGCATGCCAGGAACTTGTGGGTGGCTCTTGTGTTTGATGTGACTGATGGTATTCTGATCTTCCCTCTATGACAAGTCCATATGAATATTTTTCTGCTTTCTGAAGCTCTGTTTAATTTTGAGATGGCTTGTCTGAACTCAAGCTTTGAAATTACATTAAGAGGAAGGTGATAACTGCTTTGTTGCATGATAGAGCAGAGCACATTTTCTGTAATGATTCCTAGCTTTTCTCAAATTAAGGGATGTATTTAAGTAATGGTTCACATTCCAGGGTTGCCGTTGCTTGTTTGGCCATCTCTGTTTCTTCTTGTATGAGCTGTAACAGTTGAAACTATTATTTATATGCCTTTCTTGGGAGCTGCTCCCTCAGGGTGACTCTTCTGTGAGTGACCAGTGATAGTGTCTGAGAACTGTGTCATTTTTTGACAAGTTGAACACGTCCAGTGAGCGTAGATATTCCTGCCTGTACAAGTGGCTTCACTCTGCTGTTTCCAAACACTGTGATATCTCCCATTGCACTCTCTTTGAGGTTATTATTTATGCTTTAATAGTCACTGGTACTCCTGAGCCCTGCAAGAAATGTTTTAACTCCTGTACTTTTAATCTCAATTGCTTTGATACAGGTATCTTTTATAGTGTCAATGACTTAGAGAGGTTTGTAGCTGCCCAGTGTCAAATTTAACAGGTTTTTTTCCCTTGTCTCTTTCTCCTTGGACAGGCACATAATGTAAAAGCAACTCACAGGGTAAAAATTTTAGTTCTTGGCCTCATATATCAGTATACAAATGAAGTCAAGCAGATGTTTACATTAACATTTAATTGAATTTATAACAGGCTACCACATGTTACATACATTAGTAATAAGCATTAACCAAAATAAAAGAAAACATTATGCATGTGCTCTAAGTAGCAGCATGACATGAGGAAAAGATCCCTCAGCTCTTGAAACTGTTGCTGTTGATGGGATGAGAGGTGCAAACCAGCTGTACTTGTTGATGTTTTTTTTTCTTGCTGTTCCCAGTGGAAAGGGGATGTGGCCTGTCAAAGTTATCTTCAAGGCCTTCTTGAGCCCGTTATAAAACTGAAGCCTTGACAAAATGAAGAATAATCACAATGAGTCTCAGTGTATTTTGGAGAACTTTACAGGCAGGGCTGGATCTGAAGCTTTCTGAAGTTAACAGGAAATTTTCTGCTGGCATCACAGGGTTGTGCACACCAAAAAATATCTTCTGTCATTCAAGAGGCACACAGACTGCCTTGAGTGAAGATCCCGTGGTGATAACAGTAACAGGGAGAGCTGATTTTAGTGTTATCCTTCAGAGTACTTGGGGTGGTTTCCAGGCCCTGATTTCCATCGTAGCTCTGTTGCCAGTATATCCCATCTAAAATTCCTGCCTGTATGAAGCAACTCATCTAGTGACTTGTTTTTATTTACCACTACACTCAAAAATTGGCAGCACATCTATAAGGTGTTGCTAAGCTTTTCTTGTTTTCCTTTTCTATGTTGCAATTCTGTCTGTATACTCACTGACTCTATATGTTTTTGGCATAAATAAACTTTAGGTTTAGCATTTAGTAGGTCAATTGATATATCTGATATCCCAAGGTTTATCCAATATCAATTCAAATTCTACATTTTCCACTTCTGCTATATAGGTTCTAGAGTATAAGACTGTTTTCAAATAAGATTGTGAAGGACTGTTACCAAATCCTAATGTCAGTCCATGAAATCCAGGTATAAATGAAAATGTCAGAACACTACAACTTCTGTCTGTACTTATGACAGGCCTGGATACTCACAGGGCTCTCAGGATGGTATCTGTCTTTTTATTTAAAGTAACAAAGTGTTATCAATAGCAGCAGTGTTCTTATTTTAGATGATACATTAATTTACCTTTATTAGCATGTTCATTTCTGCGAATTGTCAGTAGAAACTTTCCTCCCTGTCACTTCTGAAAACTGAAAATGGATTTTAGTGATTCAGGTAGTATGAAGGCAAAGAGCACCTGGTAATTAGAAAATTATTAGAATTACTGGGCTGTCCACAACAGCCATAAGACTCATTTACCAGAATTATAACAGTTTATGGGGAAACTCTCAGCCGTACTTCATGTTTTTGTAAGCTGAGCATTTTCTATCCACAGGAAAAAATAAATACCTCTCATGTTGGTTGCAAACCTTAACAAGGGATTACGTTTAGAAATAAAAGGTGTGGTGGTATTTTAGATTGAATGTAACTCTAGGAACTGGGAATTGCTCTTTTATCTCAGTGAATTGTTAAATCTCATATTTCTATATTGCATGCTCAGCACCAAACTTGTAGCTGAAGCATGCTGGAAATGGATGAAAATTTTCACCCCATTGTAATTATTTATGTGATCCAGTTGTTTGGTTTTCTTCCTGTATTTCGTTTATGTTTATGCCAGAACTGCCAAATTCACAAGTTTGCTAAAGAAATCTTAGCCATAACTATGAATTAACAAGATACATTAGTTAGGAGAAATGTAAATAATTCACTAGCAGCAAATTTAAAACATAATCTTTAACATCAGATACCCTCACCAGTCTCTCATGATTATTGATGTGCGACTCTTTAGGTTCACAACATCTTTTTGGCACTGAGAAACTTAAACACTCCATGAATATTTTACAGTCTGTCATATAGTTTTTCCATTATGAAGAATTTTATAAAATAGAACCTCAAAATCTAACATTTTGTTCCATGTCTGATGTTTGATAATAATTTAAAAAATATCCATTTTTGTTTAGTTACCATGATATTTGCTGTTCCCCAAATCAGAGTACGTAATGTCCACATGAGACCTCCTAATTTTAATTTGTTGTTTATATTTTACATGATAATTTTAAAATTTTTTTCCAATACACTCTCTACTTGCCATAAAACAATTTTTTTCCTTAAATAATTGAGTATAATATCTTTTTATTTTGTATATATTTAATAAACATAAAACTCATTATAACAGGAGAGGTCTGTGAAACTCAAAGTATTTATTTCTCTGTTTTCATTTTAAGCTATGTAGAATATATTTTAATTTGTTTGCAACCTATATAATGATTCTCTATATATCCTATTTCTTCTGCCAACCATTTATAATTTTTTGTGGAGTTCTTGCATAAAAGTATGCAAGATATTTTAGAAGTCTTGCTTCATGAGATTCTGCTGAAGAGCAAATATTTTATGTTCGCGTTGCCTAAATTTTAAAAAAGCAGTAGAGCTACTGATTTACTTGCAATCCTCTGATATATTGCAAAAAAGGCAAGATGTAATGAAAATCTTCAAAGCGAGTCTTCATTCTACAAAGCACAAGTTTTAGAAGTGAAAGGGAGTATATTAATAAGTTTGCAGATAAAATTGCAAAGACACTGAAGATGCAACACAGCTAATCTTGTTTATTCAATTAATAGAAATCTGAATAGGAAACATATTCTAAGACTTGGAAAATGAACATTTTATGGTCTTTGAATTGGGCATCTGGAGAAATTATACCGTATAATGAGATACTTTGGGTAATTTTCTGGTTCTTGGTCTTACACCATACAACTATTTGCTTAATAATCATACATAGATACAATGCAATCATATTGCTTATCTTTTCCTAGAGATGAAGTAATTCAGCTGCATTTCTCTGACTTCCAATTATGCCACTGATATTGAAATTTAGATATGAGAGCTGATGGCTGTAAAAAGTACCTCTGCAACAGCAGTAGAAAAAACAGTAGGAAATATTAAATTACTTCCATTTTTCAATCCTGCGGTGCCTACTAAGCTTCTTATTTTTAATTAAAAAAGATAAATCTGCATCATTATATTCCACTATTTGTCTTTTCAAGCAAAACAAATAAAATAGTTGCAGCTACATTTATGTAATTAATTAAAGGCTGAAAATAACTAGCAGTCTCAAAGAATGAAATGAGTTACTAAGCATCAGAGAGAACCATAGGAGTCAGGAAAAAAGGTCTGATTGTATTAGAAAGAAGATTTCATGGGTGTAAAAGGGAACTAAAATGAAAAGTGGCCCCCATATGTAGAAACTTTGGTGAATTCAGGAGAGTTTAAGAAATTGAACTGCTGAATCAGTAAAAGCAATTTGTTACAGTTCATTTTATTGATTCATCCTGAAGTTTTTTCTTTCTGCTGGTAATTTGGTTTGAGGTAATTCCTCCTTCCTGCCTCTCAGAAGAGGCAGTTTGAGGTTCTAGGAACTCCCTTCCTCTGCTGGTGCAGATGCCTTGACTCACCACCAAGAGCTCAGCAGCTGCCAGCTCTTTCTTGTCATCCTGCCAACTGTGCATTCCCGGGTGAGGAGGGAAAGGGAACACTGTTCCTAGAATTCCCATTTTTTTCTCTTTTCTGCAGTGGAAAAACATCACAAAATCTTGATGGATCTGAAAGAAGAGGTTTGATCTTCATTCACGGGTGAAAAATGAGCTAAGAGACCGCACACAGTGTAGCATCTGCCAAAGTAGCTGGGCAAATTTACCTGGCCTAGAACAGTTCAGAGCTCTCCCCTGGGAGCTGTCTGAGATGTACAAGGGGATGGTTATGTGATGCTGTGTGTTACATTATGTAGGGGACTAAGATAGCAAAACTTCCTTTAGAAGTGCAATAATAGGATGATTCTAGGACATATTGCAGAGAGAAACAGGCGTGCAACCAGTGGAAAGAGAAAGGGAAGCATTTTATTGCAATGGTTGATTTAATTTTCTAGTAAATTGAAATTACCAAAAATACCCCCCAAACCAATGAGAAAAAAACCACCCAAAACTAAAATAAAAACAACCACCAGACTACAAGGGAGCAAATTATAGGCTCCCTTAAGACCTAGAAACTGTCATGTTAGTCACTGATGGGAAAGGGACAGGTTTGCTTGAAAGATTGATGCCATGTTCCCATTCCACCTGAGTTCCTATTGCACAAAGCAGCTGTGCTCCTTCACTCAGGAGACTTCCCTGAATTGGTCTTTCCCCTGAAAAATGCTGCCAGAGTCAATCCTGTCAAGGAAATTACATATATATTTTTAATATAATTTAGAAGCAAGTTTGTCCTGCATAATAGACACATGATATTTCCTTCAAACACTTAGCAGGGTTACTTTAACTAATAGATGAAATAAAAGAATCAAAAACAATCTGAATTTTTCAAGTCTGAATGCTGGAGTTCTGTTTGTCCAGAACAATTGCTTGGGTTAAAATTACTGTGAAGTATTCATTTTCTCTTGCACATCTCTCTGTTGCTTTCAAAGCAATTTTAAATGTTTTATACTTATTATAAAATGCTGATCTTCTATTTCATTATAGATCCATTAACCCACCATGTTTAATGATTTAACAATAGAGGGGTAATCTATTGCTTTCAGTGCTGAGCCAGTGATTTTTGAGAATGTTGAAGGTTTTGCTAAATGACCACCGAGTCTGTGTGTTGTTCACATCTGCATTTGCTGTGCAATTTCACAGTACATTAGCTGCATTCCTCAGGTATGCCATGCACCCATCCACACACTACATCTTCAATCTGCATTGGCACTGAAGGCTGAACTCGAGACTTGTGGGGTTTATCACCATGCATGGAATCAATGCATTTCAGTAAAAGGGTTTAAAATTTCATTTTTGAGCATAGGGTTCAATACTAAAAGGAAAAGTAGATCTCGAGGAAGCTCGTGTGACTCTGTGTTGTCTGTTGTCTGAGCAGAGTGGAGGGGCAGAAGCATCAAAAATCCCTTGTTTTAAATCGTATATGTTTAGGGCTTATCCTGTCTATGGCAGCACTGGACAGCAATAACCTATTTCCCATGGTGTTACGTGCAATACACGTATTTTATGGATTTTTCTCGCAGTGTCAAGTCTGTTCAGGTCAGTCCACTGCACCAGTACCCCGGGTTAAAAATGCCATGACAATGGAAAACAGCTCTGGTGGTGTTGAAATACCACAAATTTTAATTATCGGGGAAAGTCCAATAACAATTTTTCTTGCATTGGTGAAATCTGACTTGGTGGAGTTTTCAGGAGTGAATCAGTGATGGAGAGAAGTTTTGCATTATCAGTGCATTTGCATCTCGGAAGAGATTGATATTCCAGCCCTGCTTTATTACACTCTCATATTTATAAGACCTATGATATAGTTTCTATTTGTGTTATTATATGCGTGGTTCTCAGAATGATGCAAACTATTTTTTGACCCTGAAACTACAGCTTGTAAACAAGCCCGATATTTCTAATAACTCTTACTATTAAATGCATAATGAAGCTACCCCATTATGCAACATAAAACTAATTTCATACCTCTTTTAAAAATTACGTAGTAATGTTTCATGATGTATGGCAAAGGAATTTCTTTATTCTAATTTATATCTGATAGCTGCTTCATCCCCAAGACTTTTCTCATAATAAGCAGAACAATCACATTAGAAATTTACGTCCTGTAGCTGGAGTGAATTGTTAGACTTTACTATGCAGTTAAGCAATTTTAAAAAAAATTATGATTAAAATTATTATCTAGATGTGTTCATTATTTTCGGGCTTGGCAATTATTAACCTTAGTGCAGATATACCGATGGTCCATAACAATAATTTTTTGCTTCCAAAAAATAGATCTGTACAGCTGAACAGTAGTTTTGATGGGTTTCTTTCCCTCGTGTAAAAACAAAGCCAAAGCAAGCCCGGGATGATGGATTAGGTTATAGTCTCCTTATCTGCAAAGGAAGGATTTTCTAAATCCCTCACAGAGTACTATTTTATGAGCTCTGCTGTCCCAAGGCCAGCACTGGACTTTGGGGATCCGTACCGGGGTTGTTGGATTTGGAGTTCGTGGCCGCAGCTCTCTGAGGAGCCAGCCCCGGGGAGCGCAGCTCTGCGGGGTTGGGGTGCACAGCGCCTGAGCCCCGCGGCTCTGCCCCGCTTCGGCCGCAGCAGGACTCGGTGCTGCTTGGAAAACTGGCACTGCTGGCTGCGGGAGAGGGCCGGGGCTCCAGGAGAAGGATAATCCCAAGTGTCACTGGCACTGCTGGCAGCACATTCCCAGCACCATCCCGGGCAAGCTGAGGAGCAGCTTTGGGCTCGCTCTGAGGAGGCCACGTGCAGGTGAGGCAGCCACAGATGCCCTTGCGGGGACATTGGGCAGATATGGACACAGGCGTCCAAAGAAAAGCTGGAGGAGCTTCTTTCACTGTCCCCGTGTTGTGGGCACGGGGCTGGGGAAGGTTGCGACTAAGGCAGTTAAAATGCATTTCCCTGAAGTGCAGCCTGTCCAGGAGGGTATGGTTACACCACCTCTCTGGGAGAGTCATCCTCCCCCGAGGTCAGCCAGCCTCCAAAACCCTGCTCACTTTCAGACAGAACTTTCTGCACTTCGTGGCCATAGCAAGTACAAGGCACACATTAAAATTTGCCATTAAATTTTCCTTCCGCTCTCCCTTCTTGTGACCAAAACGACATCCTGGCATTATCTCCCACAAACTGGGTTTTATTTCACGGTTTCTACTTGGTCTGATTTTGACTGAATGTACAGTTCAGTTCACTGCATTTTTTGAGTAGTCTGATAACTACTTTCCAAGGGTTTACTTTCCTTCCAAAGAGAAAAACTCTTCATTTGATCATGACACTCAAACGGGTGAAAATTTCTGGATTCACCACTGTTTGTACCAGCTGAAGCTAAGACTCAGTACTTGTACTTTTAAATGCTATTTAAAAATACAGCTTATTTATATCATTGACACAATGTCCATAAAGGATAATTATCAAAATGTAGTCTTCTTTTGTCCTTCAGCTATATTACTGATATGAACTGTGTGGAAAATATTACCACTTTAAATCATATTTTACATAGAGAGTTATCTGACTGCCACCAAAAGGCTTTGCAGCAGTTTTTAATTTAGCCTCATGTATTTTTAACATGGCAGCTGGAGCACAGCATGCACATGACACATTAATAGAAGAGACTACTAGTCAGTTCTGTCTGTTCTTGCAAAGAAAAAGGCAAGAAATAAGTGAAAATGTTTAAATTGCATGTTCTGGGTAAAAGCAACAGACACTGCCTGGCAAACTGGGGCAGTGTGCAGAGATTATTTCATTATTCCATCTCTGATTTGTTTTTCAGGGGCTAGCTGACTTTCTGTTTGTTTTCAATTAAACTGCTGTAGTGTACATTGAGAGATCTATCACTGATCTATCAAACAGAAAGTTGGGCTTGAAATGCAACCTCTCTGTAAACTCCATTTTCAGTTGCTCCTCACTTTGCAAGCAAGAAGTCCTTTCGACTTGAAATGCCCTGCATTTGATCATAACATTTTGGTGCTTGTTTGTTTCTGCAAACCTGGGTCTTACTCAGCCTGTTTGAAGGTAGTGTCTATAAAAAAGTGTGCACTAACTGATTAAGAACAGGAAAGTAAATGTTTTATTTTTTTTATTCTTTTATCCTGGAAAGACAAAGAAAAGAAACAATGTAGAGAGATCACTATTTTTAGAGGAAATAAGCTCACAAGCTTTAAAATAATATGTATTCAGTTCTTCCACTCTCTCATGATACTCTCAGTGGGAATTTTCCAGTAGGCTGCTTTTTTTCAAACTGAATTTTAAAATGTATGGGGTTTATAGGTGATTTGGTACACGGTATATAAGTTTTTGCAGCTACTTTGATGAATAGGGTGGGTCCAAAATGAGCTCTTAAAATTCAGCTTCATCAAAGATCATTGAACTTCAAAGAAGTGTTAAAGGCAATACTAAAACCAGTATAAAACTATGGAAAAAATAACTAAAATTGCTTCTTACTGTTCTTCTCTTTTTAAAGAAAAAAAGGAATCCTATTGGAAAATGCAAACAAAAGTCTTGGTCAGCAAAGAAGTTAAATTTGGGGAATGCAGGGTATTTTTAAAGAAATATATTTCAATTTAAATTTAATTTATCATCTAAATTTATCATCAATTTTCCTCTTAATGTTTAGTATATCAAATAATGTAAAAAGTTTTTTGCATAAACCTTTTATTCAAGAAGTGCTTATAGGTCTGAGAATCCCAAATAATTCCTTGTCTTGTGATTTCCTCACAAATTCACACCTTTTCTACCATGTTGCAACTACACATTCTTCACTTGTTTGGCCTGTATTAGTCTGGTCTTGGGCAGCTGAGTCTGTTTAACCCCCTGCAGGGGACCTGCATTATATTCCTGGCTTGACACTAACAAACTGGCCAGCTTGACAAGTTTTTCTGTTTACTAGAAATAATGAACCTAACCTGTTTTTGTAAAGTGCCTTTGAAAATTCGCATATGAAAAAAAAAAGTTATATAGCATTAGGTGTGATTTATTTTAATAGGGTTCCTTTGCAGGACTGTGGTAAGTCGGAGAAAGCCTGATTAAATGGTCTGTAGCACGACATCCTCTTTTCTTGAGCAAGCCAACCTCCCAAAATGTAAATACATTAAATGTCACTCTCATTAAATACACATCATGGAACTGCTAAGGAGGATTAAGGAAGAGCAAAAATCTTCATCTTACTCTGAAGAGCTGCTAATGGTCAGTGCGACCTGGAATCAAATTTTTATTGAAGAAGGTAAGTAAAGAGAAAATTTTCCCTTTATGAGCTCAAGTTGCCTGCCTTAAAGTTAATGACCTCTGAATCAACAGTAGATGGTTTAGCACATAAGCAATTCGGGCTGAGATGGGATTCTTTAAACACCTATTGACATTCTGAAGCTGTTTACGTTCTGACCTTTCATGACAGAATGAGTTCAGCCAGCGCACAGGAGAATGTCAGAATCTGCTGCAGAGACTGACTGCAATTATGAGACTAGAAAAGGAAACAGAGGCCTTAGGCAATATTTTTAGATTGCAGAGTGGTGGGCAGATTATGGATACAGTACTTACTAGTGAGGTGACACTTTTAAAAGGTCATACCTGCCTGAGCTGGGCGTGGTTTGGTTTGCAGTGATGGCAGACTCTCCTACTGAAGTGGTTTCCATTGGTGAGGGCAGGCATTGCCTCTGTTATATTCCTGGAACACAGAGATATGAAAAATAATATTTCTGGAGGTTGGATTGCTGTTTTGAAGACTTGATGAGGTGTTAAGTAGGGTTCATAAAATTATGATAATTTCCAGTCTGATTTCTTTACTGACTCTATGTCAAGATTTTATATTTGATCATCAGCTGGTGACAGTTGTTTGTTAATGTAAACTCATTCGAGCTGAATCACCTTGTTTATACTTTGCAACATGTCATTTTATATAGATATTGCCATGTCTTCTGATGTACTTCTGGTAATGGAAAGAGTTTCCTCAAAAAATGAAATGAGGGTATGTTGACAACAATTGCTCAGATGTACACGTTCTCTGTTTGTTTCCTCTTCTCCATGCTGGCCCACCTGTAAGTCCTGGAGAAACTCAGTGAATGTGAATCAGGATTTTTCATTGCCCTGCTTCAAAGAGGGTGATGCAGCCTCTTTTCTGGTCAATTGTTGTTCTTAGGAAATCAGAAAATCGGGTGAATGTTCCTGAACTTCAGTGTCCCTTTTATTTGATTTGTGATCTGAGGGAAAAAAAAAAACAAAAAACAAACTTATAAGAACTGTAAGAAATGTATCAAATGAATGTCGCATCCTTCATAATTTTTCAAGTGCTTTTGATCTTGGTGGTGGTTTAGCAATGTGATAGAAAATGATGGGGCTCTGACAGCAATTACATAGGAATTTTTGTATCAGGCATTGAGAAATGCATCCTCTTTGATTTACCTGATACTTGTACAGCGGATTTGATTAGAGGCTAAATTGTTTCTCTGCCAAGTCTGGGTATTCTAGGACAGCTGGGGTTACTCCTGGCTGCGAGCTGCCCTGAAGGACCAGTCCAT
>VYZQ01067259.1:86333-119464 GCA_013400655.1 Mystacornis crossleyi | reverse complement strand
AGCTTAATCTTACCTGTGTATCACTTCCACAGAACCCTACAGAAAATCTAATGGAAAAGACACCAATCTGTAGCCTCTGAAACCGCTTTCTTTTAACATACTTTATGCAAAGCTAAGTTCATCTAAAGATGAAGTTATGTGCAAAGTGTAAATCTGTTTAAAAGTTGGGAAGAGTTTTATACATACAAAGTACAGTATTTCAGTTGCAATATCAAAAATTGTACTGATAAGACTTATTAAATCTAGACTTATACACGCAGCTTCTTGGCATTCTACAGAAGTGCTATTTCTAACTTCCATTTACACTGCAGTGTAATTGTTAAAAATTCTGCACAAATACAGCTTCAAAACTTCCCAAATATTTAGGAACAGGATTAGTGACAATTTAGCCAGTACAGATTTTGTTTTCTTACAGAAGTGCACTTAATTTCGCATTTTGTTTAAAATACGAACACAAAACCTCATTTAAGTGTACGAGGTAAGATTAAGCTCCTGACAGTTAAGCTGATTGATGGAAGCTGTTTTAGCTGATTGATGGAAGTCATTCCCATCATTTTTCAAAAAGTCAGCAGCAGATATCAAGCATCCCTACACACTCCAGCTCAAATATTATCCAACCCAGCTTTAAATTGTACTTTACATAAACACTGAGCATGAAACCTTCGGNGAAGTATGTCATTTGCTAAAGCTGATCACTAAACTACTCAGTAAGCATAGCTACAAATTGAAAGATTTTTGTCCTTCCGTCTGCAAAAGATAAATAGGAGAAAAATTAATTCGGAGCAAGAATGTACACTTTAAGCCTTCACATTAAGTAGCACATTTCCCATCTGATTTCTAATTACAGTGCAAGATAAATTACTTGCTTTTACCTTACACTTACTACTGTCCTAGTTTACTGAATACCATTTTAAAAACTTACTACACTACTTAGCTTTTAACTTTCAAGTTAAAAGGATATTTTTGAAATGATAACTACTTATTGTCTGAAAATATTTTGGCACTGGCACAGAATCTGCAAAGAATAGCCCAAGCTTTAATTTAATTATCCTTTTACAAGAACTGCGGTTTGAGAAAATAGAACAACTTCATAAATATAATAATCACTAAGAGTAATTGCCTTTGGCAGTAATGTCCCAAAGCAAGTTTGGATATCCAAGATAAACCATTACTCCTATTCTTTCTCTCTGTAGGTTTCAGTTAATATAAAAATTCAAAAGCAAATGAAAATGATGTGTCTAACACTGTACAAGCAAACAAAACAAAAGTTTCTGTCAAAGCAACATATTACCATCAATAAATAATGAAATCAGTCAACAAGAATATGTTACAGAAACTGCAACCCAAGACGACTGCAAAACATACAGAAAAAAGTGCACTACCTGCCCCAAGATATGCCGTCACTATTTCTGACTTTAAAAACTCAAACCTACTGACATCCAGTTTAACACTTCACCCATGTGCACAGGAGCTGGGCAGAAGTGTGCTGTTCAAACATATTAAACATATAGTTAGAGGAAGTGGGAATGATCTACTCACTGTGCATCTGCACCAGCACATAACTTTCAAGCCTTGGTAATAAAGTGTTTCTATAAAAATATTTTTTTAAAAAGTTTAAAAGTCCCTGGTCCCACATTACATGATATTTGGCAAAGAACAAAGGAAATTCAGCTTCTAGATTTCTAAGATTTTTGCCAAGTTCCCATTTAACAATGGTTTTACTCTCACTACTAGCGTAAGAGTAATATATTCACAAATACAGATTTGAAGCCCAAAGACAGTTTAAATAAAGTTTGTTATTAGGATCAGCCTATCAGTAACTCAGCAAATAGCTTTTAACATACAAAATTTAACATCGAACACTTTCGTTACAATTTTTGGTGACAATTTTAGTTACATTTAATTCACAACTCTAGACTTGTATTTCAAAGACAACACTCCATTATTATTTCTAGTTCTATCTTCTTCTTACATGTCCCTATGTAGTTACAAAATTTCCTACAACTACCCACTTCAAAACAGTTCATTCACACTGAAATGTACTCAATGATTACCTTTCAATGACTTCAGTGAAAGTTCGGTATTGAAATTAATTCATAGAAAGCCTCTGCAATGAATGTAAACCAAGATCTCTCACAAATCACTGTCAGACCACAATATTCACTGTTCAAAGTACCACGTAAAACACTTCTACTGCTCACCACTGCTAGACTGTTAATCCATCAGCAGAAGTATTCTTCTGTGATACTTCCTTGTTTTGAAGATTATAGAAGGTACATTTCCCTGGTACAGCACACTCAAGAAATAATATTTCATACAGAACAAACCTAAAGCATAACTACTTTAAAAGCTCAGTAATACAGTATGATAGGACACTACTGATAAGAATCTAGTGCACCCTCCTTAATGCACTGCTCACTTTAGAAGTCAGCATCAGCACCAATGAAATAGTACCACTGCAACCGGTCATAATCAATACAAGAGCACTCTGACATATCACATAACAACTGATTAATATCTCTGCTTATCAGCATAAAGGATCTCCTGGTAGTCAACATTTAATTATTTATTTAGAGCTTTCCCCAGAGTACACCACTTATCATTAAGCACATTAGTCTGTCCTCAAGGCCTCACATGAACAGGTTTCTTCTCTTCAGACATCATCCTACTCTGAACTTCAAAGAAAACATCCTTGCTATGGAGAGCTTATAACCAGTAATGCTCAACTGATGTGGTAATGGCACAATCAAACCTTCAGAAGGGTAGTTTTCATTTGACAGTACTGACAACGTTAAACTGCTTTTCACTTTGATATGAAACTATTTTAAAACCATACCATTTACAATTAGTATGTTACATCCATTTAACAAATAGAATTCTATATTACAGCTGACATAAGAAACAGAAACTCTTCAAGAGAAGTAAATTCAAATTTAGCAGACATACATGAAGTTGTGCTCTATGGGACTAGTTAATAGGGACTTAACAGAATAAGGAACTCTGAAGCAGAAAGAAATAAATATTTCTTAAGCAAACGTACTGACACTTAGGGACTAAAATCATTGTAAAAGAAAACATATTTGTGAAGGTCAGATGATCCACGTAACACTGTAGGCAGAGAAAATCCAAGACAAATAACCTGACCTTTAGATTCTGAAAAGCATTTTGTTGCACTTTACTGGTAGAAATATTTCAAGACCCTAAGTGGCCATAAGTATCTTAAAATAAGAGGCATAATGTACACTCAAACCCAANACCCAAAGAGTCCTACAGAAACTAGAAGCTTATCTAAGTTTCTGGCGTATGTTGTACCTCTGAGACAAAACACACATTGCTCTAGAACTAAAGAGCCACAGGCCAAGTTGGAAATGCTCTCCCCAACCTTTGTGATCAGAAAAAGTTTTGGAAGTTAGGGAGGGAGGATATAAGTACTGCATAAGAAAGGTTCACTGCTCTACTAAAAAAAAAAGGAGGAGGGAAGAAAATATTTTTTTAAAAAAATAGTTTGTCTGAGGTCTATGTAGCACCTTCCCTTTTCCCTTTCCTGTACACATTCTTTTCTACTCCAGCAATTTTTAGGAATGGAGCACTCTCTGGAGTAGCAGGACTGACCAACTGGCATGTATTACTCAGAATTTCTTAAACTATAGGAACAATAATATTGTTAATATAATACTAAATAAATACCACAAAGTTCAAGCTTAGAGAACAATTGATTGGACTGGATTTAACATTAGCTTGTTCATTACTTTTTAAGATCTAAAAAGTCTTACCATTATGTTAATCTTTGTTATTAAAAGGCATTTAGTTATCCTTTCTACCAAAATTGCAAGTGCAGAGGAAGCTCTTTCAGGAATTGAACACCATCGCCTAAAACCTGTACAGCAAATGAAGAAAGAGATGGCTATCAGAGAGATAAGAAGGCAATCATTTGCATTCCCATTCACACTGAGATCTGAACATTTGCCAATTAAATGCTTTTTGGAATCCTAAAGTAGGGGACAATTATTTAAGAATTTAGGACTACTTCCAGTCTAGCTGCACAAATACTGTATAGTTCACAGGAAACATCCAGCTTTCTTTAGAATTAACATTGGTACACCTGAGAGAATTAACACTAACTACCACTGCCCTAGTCCTTTTATTTATGGCAATCCACATTGATGAGCAACATATACACTGCATTCTTAATTTCAAGCTATGAAAGTCTACACAGCAGATTTTAAGAGAAGAAAACATAAGGCAGTTGCCACGATGCAGAAGAGATTCACAACGACTTAAACCATACTATCCTAAAACATGTCTAAGACACATACAGCTTGCTATATGTTAAAATTTATTATTTTATCTATTATAACTAGTTTACTTTTTCATGCTATTACCAGCCAAAAAAACTCAAATTACAAGTAACCACAGCAGTTTACTCTTCTCCAAAATAAACCCCCAAAAAATCACAAACAAAATGTAAAACACAAGCCACAGGAACCCTGCGACCCAAAGCTTCATGAAACATGAAAAAATTTAAGAGTCACCTGGCTTTCCTTAATAACAAAAAAAAAGTATTACCTGTGTTAATATTAGCATTAATTCTGCAATAAGTCAACTATATGACAAAGCACTTAATACTACTTTGATTGCCAGTTTAATTCAATTCTTATATCATTTCAGTAAAAGCTGCAGATTATATCTACCTCATCAAAGAAACCTGCCAAGTGCAGAAAACAATATTTACTAACTGAAATCACATATGATACTAAAAGTCCGCAAAATATGACACTGTATTCACACAACAGATTTTAAAGCATTCCACTGGTGTGCTTTACTCCAAAGTAAAATCACTGGACAAATAGATCAGATTTAAAAGATATACAGCAACATACATTTCACAAGTACCTATAAGAAAAGATACAAAGGTAACATGCATCCCTGTCTGCTTACATAGTTTAAAACGTAATTTATCTATATAAGCAAGGAGACATCAGGATACTCTAATATCCAAGAAGAAAGGTCAGAGGTGCAGTCATTTTCTTTTGTAATAGTATTAACATATATAACATACAATTATTCTCAGAAGTTTTGTAAATCAAAGTAAAGAACATAACACGAAACGTAAGTAAAGACATAGAAGGGGGGGAAGAAAAAAAGACAGATTCAAGTGCCAAAAGCAGCAAGGAAAAAGACTATGATGCAGAAATATGAGACACGGGTCTTTGAATTCAAAGACAATAAGTGTGCTTAAGCTTGATGAGGGAAGTAGCAGTCAGACTACTGAAAAATCGCAGCAGCTGTATTTTGAACAGATTGCAGGGATAGGAATATCAGCAGAGGGAGAAGGTACTTGAAGTACTCCAGATGGCAGATACAGAAACTTCATTTGCAAAGACAGAAAAAGAAAATGTGGTCTTGAAAATGTTATTTGGACAAGGAAGAAGGAGTATATGAATAAAACATGACTGTGGATTCAAGAAGAAGAAGAAAAAGGAAGGGCTGCTCTCAAACAAGTGCTCTCCCTCGGTGAGGGAGGATTATACCACTGTCAGCAGCATTGCAAATGGCAAGCAAATGAGTTAAGTTTGAGAGAGAAGAGTTCTGAAACATTCAAAATGTTTATGATGACAAAAACACACTTAAAGGAAATGCAGGACTGAATAAAGGCACACAAAGAGCCATGAAACTCTACAAAGAAATACAGCAACCTACATACAGGAGATGCAGAGATTTCTATGAACGTTGCACACCTTGGGATTAGCGGGCAGAGGGTACAGAAGTGGGAAGATGCTTTGCAGCAAGTTGTACCGCAGAGGCAGGAGAGGGTCAAGGCTGTGACAGCCAGGCACCCGTCCTCTCACTCCCACAATCCTAAAGCAGCTTAGTTATGTGTTTTATAAAAAGCCCAACTACACTTTGAAAATTTAAATAATTTTAAATTGTATTACTGTACCACCTGACAGATGCACAATAGCAACTACTTTCAATTACAATTATTGTGGCAATTTAAAAGCAAGAGCGTATTTTAATTAACTAAAATTTGTATTCTAACTACTTCCATCAGTATGGAGTTACTGAAAAATACAGACAGCTAGAAAGAAAGTAGTCTAATACCCTCTACTTGTAATGGTTGCCTGAAAAGGCTAAACTTGTTGAGTGACATCAAAGGAAAAAAAGTCCCCTTGTATTTCAGTAAGATTTTTTTAAAAGAAAAATAACAACTGTGCTTTAAAGGAGTAATTCAAAGACATTAAGGAAAAAAAATGAACAAGCCCTACAACAAACGCTAAGATGTCAGAAGAATCTTAACATACTTCCCTGAAGTAGCCCTCCCTGTGTTTGCTTGGTATCTTAATTTGCCTTTGGTTTCCAAACCCTAGGCTTGCCAAGAGCTATTCCTTTCAAAACCTCAGGAATTCCATTACTAGTTTTAAGCTAAATTAAAGGAAAATAGAAGCATTCAACGCATGGCAAAAGTATGCACAAAGTGTTTGTTGATACTCATAAATAGACTGAAAAATTTAGCCATGTCTGAAGGATAACGGCTGCATAGTCAACTCAGTTGTGCTCTGCTGTGCTGCTAAGAAAAAGCTACTGCCATCAGTTCAGAAAAGCTCAGCGTAAGAATGATACATTGCTACCAAGATCGAACACAGCACTAGCTCGTTCGTTTCTCAATTCAGGTTTAAATATAAACTAAAGTTTGCATTCCTGCAGGAGAAAAAGAGGAAATAGAGTTCCCTCTTAAAATAACTGCCTCAACATCTCCATTAGGGGAAAATGTCTCACTGTCCTAAGGCATGGCAAAACCAGTCAACTCTCCACCTTGTCAAACATCTTGCAAGTAATGAAATAAAGACATTTCATCTCAGAAATTCGTCTAGTATTGTGCTGATGAATATCTTTCCAATGTCCACATAATTGGGTCTCTTCCAAATCATGTTATTTTATGATTCTCAGCAAGCAGTATTACTACAATCACATTGCCCAATAAATACTGGTAAGAATGAAGGGCCACTCCTGCATATTGTGCCAGGTGTCATACTATAACACAAGAAAGTAATATCCCTGTGCAAAGCATTTAAGAAGATCTTTGTGAAAGACAAATGCTTCATCTGTGTCAATGTGTGCAATCCCAGCAGATAAGAACTACTATGCAATTTAACTTCTTTGGCAGCAGTGACAGGAGAACAGTGAAAATATCAACACACTACTTGAAACTGCAGCTCTCATGAGAGGTCAAAGATCTGCACCTTGCATTAGAAACACAGGAATCCAGGTATATGGGATAGGGAGTTCATTTTACCCTTGGAAAAAGGGAAAGGCAGGAAATTAAAGCAACTTTTCATCACTGAGTCAGCAGCACCCAGTACGGATCAGGGGTTTACAGGACCCGTCACCACTGTGTGAATGACAGCAGTAGCATCTCAACCCTGCCAGGACCAAAATCGCTATGAAGAAAAGTCAAGGAAAAGAGTCAGTTCTTCAGCCTGAAAACATGGGGCTCCAGTCTATCCTGACTTGGGCACACAACAGGAAAACTGTCACTATCTCAGACATGCCAACTGCCCTATAGTATTTGACATTTGCTACAAGCACAGACAATTAATACAGTATTTCTGAATTAGATTTTTCTCAACAGAAAAGTAACAAACACATGTACAAGAAAAAGCTGAGTAGTAAGATATACTTGAGAGCCTTTTCCATAAGATACACATTTATCATAAATAAAGGAAAAGGATAAGCTTAAAACCTACATTTGGGGTTTTTTTTTAATTTGGTGGTTTGTTGTTTTGGGTTTTTTTTAAACCTACATTTTTTAAAATCTTGGTCCAGAAATGTACCAACACAGAGGTGTTTCTATCAACAGCCAAAACAGAACCTAAACATCTATTAAAAAAAAAAAAAAAAAAAAACCAAAACTAATTAAAAAAAACAACAGTTCTATGAGAAGGAACAGGAGGTCTAGTAACTGGCTGGTTCTAGAAGCTGAAGTAAAAAAGGCCATCCAGCATGGTCAGGTATGATTGCAATAACATGCATGCAACGCAATGATTTTACACTTGCAATATTTGAGAGGAACACACCGCCTAGCACAGATAGTAGTATTATTTTGTTGACTGAGATTCAAGCAAAAAGTTCAGGGATTACCCTGGACTGCCTGAGAAGTCAGTGACAGATTACATATCACTCCTGTGACAAGGAGCTTCTCATCTCACTACCCCACATATGGATGTAAAAGCATTTTAGAAAAGAACAAAACAAAACATGAAATTAAAGTACTCTAAGACATGAGAAGGAAACAGTCAGTAATCACAATGCCATTTCCACTAATTAGAAAAGAATGCATATAGTCAGTCCCAAGCATGCAATAATCATGAATTTTTATTGTATAAACATCAGAAATAAGTTATTAGTTCTTTCTTATTTAAGCCAAGAGGTAATTATTTCTGTTGTCATTTAAAGCTTGAGGGGAAAACTGAAATTGTGGAGAATCCCATGGTTGCAGGAAGAGGGAACTCGAGTGAACTAAATTTGCCGTCATGATTGTTGCCACCCTGCCAGATGCAGTGAAGATGAAGCTTTGAAAAGTACACCATAGTTGGAGAATACATGACATACATATTGAGACATTTGTATGCACACATTCTTATATGAGAAAGCACCACACACCTGTTTATCACCAGTTCAAGTTTGAAAAGAATCGTCACATCCAGCACTGATTACACAGAAGGGCCAACAAGAAAAGATGATGCTTCAGAGCGGCAAACTAGAAGCCTATTAGAACTGCTGTTCTACAACTCATACACAACCAAAATACCATCTGCATGCCCTACATGAAATTACACATCTCTGGACAGCAGTTTTCAGTCAACACTTCCTCAAATAGTTTTGATAAACAAACAGTAGCAGAAAAAAATAAAACCCATTACATCTTTACAGAAAATGTTACTTAAGAGCAGCAGATAGGTCATCTCTTCCAGCAGTAGCTACTGCCCAGTTACTCATCACCAGTGAGCAAAGAGCGACTACCACCCATACAGACTTGTAACAGGGTGAATCACGTAAGAGCACACTAACCCAATATGGGAAAAATTCATCAAAGTAACTGACCAGTGAAGGTAGGCTGAGCTAATACTGTCCATTTAATGGCTGATTATGCCTAAAGCATGTAACACTGCGTATGGCTTCTCTGGTGCAAAAGATTATCACGCATGGTAATCTATAGCAGAGAAGGAGAAAAAAAATGATGGAGGACACTGTATCTACAATTTGCACAGATATTAGGGGAGGAAAAAAAAGATAAAAATCAATGCCTATCCATATCCTGAAACACTAACTACAACCTCTGTGATAGGCTGAATAAGGCAGACTTTGAAAACTACTAACCATTATATCTGCTTAGGAAGAGAAGTCACAGAGTGCCTCCCCAGAAGCTGTCTGAAGTTATAATGGTATCTTACATCAGCCTCATAATTTTCATAGATTTGTTCTGTCTCTTTATCTACTCATTACTGCAAAATACCCTGCCATTTTCTTAGTGGACACTCTGTTCATTAACTTTCCTTATTTAAGTCTTTTAAACTTAAAATTCAATATACATGCCAAACATATTCATTTGTTGCAGTAATTTCATGAACACCAGTTTTATGAAACAACAGGTACCAAATAATAATTTTTTTTTAAATTAGTTGCTGTCCAAAAGGTCAGACTCTTCCCTCAAAATCCTTTCAAAGCACAGAATGAAATCAGACACACACTACCCTGGTTTAAGGGGTCTTGGATGTAAATACTGCCATGAACCATAATCAAACGTTTTCAAACCCTTAACGCCATACCATCTTACCTTCACAGAATTAGGCCACTATCAAATATACTTTAAGCTGGCATAATGTCTCACTGTCACCAAAAGAAACAGACACACCCTGCTCCCCTTACTGCTTGCTTCCACCCCCATCTCTGAGCCAGCACAAATGTTTGTGCAGCAAACTGATCCAGCTCAAAGAGAACCCTTCCCTGCCTGCCCCTCCCCCAGGTTAGTTCAATCCTCAGCCCAGCTCACCACACAACCATACAAGTATTTGCCTGCACAAAGGAGGAAGCCGCAGAGCAGGATGGAAGCAAACAGGACCATGTTTTTCCATGGTGGAGCTGGTCTGTGCCAGCTGTATGCCAACGCAAAGCAGGAGTAGGTCGAAGGCCGGAGTCCCGCAACATCAACCTCACGGATCCAGGCCTATGGCGCGCCACTCTTCCCCTTCCCTTCTGGGATCCCACCCCTTCGCTCACACAGCCACTGACAGGTATGCAACTGCCAGGTGAGTTGGTTCAGGGTGCAGAGTCAATTGAAAACTAATTCTCCCAAGAAAAAAAAAATAAAGTTGCTAATTTTCAGCCAGGTTCCTGAACAAATTCCCAGTGCAATCCTTAGCAGCACAAGGAAGGAAGAGAAGGAAAGATGCTGGGAAGGTGGGAGGTCCAATTTTGATCAGCTTGGGATGCTGTGGAAACACTCGGACACCACCACATTTTAAATTTCAACTTGCCTGCACAGCTGAATCTGGCTATTTTAATCAATTTTTCCCTCATACTAAACCTTATTCCAATCTTTCCAGAAACCTAAGCAGCCATAGTCTACTTGGGCACAAGAAGCAAGAAGTGAGGCCAGTTCACTACATTAACCACTTTCACCCCTCATATTCAATAAAACAGAGAGAGAGTTAGTTTCTCTAACTTAATGATAGTTTCACCAGATAATTATTTTAAACATCACTGATTAAATCACCTCAGATATTTATATAAGAAGAACATACATGGAATAAAACCATTGCAGCCATGTTAACTATTATCTTAACCATAGTTTAGTACTTACAAGGAATTTAAATGGTTCTGATGATTAAAGTTGTCTAACAAAATTCTCTACTCGGGAGTGAATTTCATCCATTATTCAAAAAGTTGTTTTGCTTAAACTACAATTCCCAGTGATCACAGAAATGAACAAAATTCATTTCAATGAGGTCATAATCAGACGCCTAATAAACATGCATGTAGCTACTTTCGAGCTAATTTTTGAACAATGAAGTATCGTAAGTAGGTACAGACTTAATATTAATCTTCCTAACTTATAAACAATGGGATTTATTACTGGATCATTAAATTTAGCAGAGAACTATTTCCATGCAAATAAATGTATCTGTTTATGTTCATCCAGTTAACAAAGAAATATAATCATATCAATTAAAAAGACATATCAACATTACAGTTCAAGAACTGAGGTGCAGAATCAGATGCATGTTTCTGAAAACCAGTCTTCCCAAGTGCCATATATTATATTTTTCTAGTTAATGAAACTCCCATTTTCTTACGAAGCTAGAGTCTTCCACAGACTACCACCTGCCTACAGCAGCATTTTAAGACAACTGATCTTCTCTTTAACAGAAATTTCTTGTAGGACAAAAAAGCGTTCCAAAGTACTCTGCCTGTAAAAATTATACAGAAGTGAGAACAGTTTATTTTGACTACAATTCACCACCAACACTTGAGACAAAACACTGAACTGGAAAATGAGCAAAACCCTGAAAAGCCATTTAACCATATATTCATAAAACTGCTGGCACACTGTTTCAACAAGCATTTTCAAAGCATTCTTGACATGGAAGTAAATAAACTCAGGGAATCTCAGTCAAGGAATAAAGTTCTTAATTTCTTTCTCTTTAGAGTAGAGTTAGCAGTGTTTGGACCTGAACTGGTAATTTATACTGATACAGGCTGTTTTTCAAGCAGACGTAGACAGGTGTGCTGTTCAAATGCACTTGCTAACCAAGGAAAACAGACAATAAACTTCCCTGGCAGTTCTGCTGACTTCAACAAAATAATCCAGGATGCTTATTGGATCTGAACCTGTATATCTTAATAACAAGCCACTTTTAACGGAGCAATAAATCTTTAAAAATTAGTTTTCTGTTTCGATAAATACAAATATACTGTAGAACTAGAAGAACAGATTTAATGACAGGTTCACGATATGGAATTACTGCTAATGTTAACACCATTAAAGACTTACTCAGAGAACTTTTTTCCTCATTACACTAAACATCATTTTATCACTGGGCCTTAGAGTTAAAAAAAAATCAAGTACTATTTAAAAGTCACAAGTAAAATACTTGTTAAAAATATTATTAATATCATACCACAGTTGGCAACTTTTTCAACACTTAGTAAAATCTATCCTGATTTCTGCACTATGTCTTCATTGCAACAGTATTGCTTTCAACTCACAGTACGACAACATTCCTAGTGATTTCTAATCAAGATGATCACATTTTATGCAGTGAGTTTGAACAAGATGCAGTGACCAGGAAAATGCGAAAACATGCATTCTTCTTCAAAAATTCCAAGTTTAGATGAGTACCCGAGCCAAATGGGTACTGAGCCAACCTTTGACGTCTGCGTGTCTTCAGATCTATCCTTGCTACATTTAAGTCTACCGATATGTCACAGGAAGAGCAGTTTAAAATGACGAGGGAGTGACTAGGTACCGCTTTCATTCATACACACAGCACCCCTCAGAAGAGCCTGGAGGACCCCCTTCCCCTGGCAGGGTCTGTCTGCGGGTCCCTCACTGACCCACCTCACTGACCCAACAGAGCTCTCAATTAGTCTCAGGGCTCGCACCTCGAAAGCCCCCCGGGTTTGCTCAGCGACGTGGAATAGCAAACGCACTTTTCTTGGGAGGCATGTGACGGACGCAGCTGACCTGGAGGAAGGTGCGAGCGCTTGACAGGTGACACGAGATGAGACAGAACCATCAGACACGCCGAGCACCGAGGAAGCGGGCGGGCGGTCAAGGCAGCCGGGACCGCTCTCCGCACCAGACCTGCCTCCAGCACAGCCACAGCCTGGACAAATTTATCGCTTCGTCTTTTGTTTTCAAACTCGCACTCCGCTCGTCCACCCCCGCTCCCGCCCCAACCCCAGAGTAAGACAGCGATCCCTTCTCCGTCCCCGGCCTTCCCCGCCCAGAAACAGCCCCGGGCCGGAGCCCCCGCGGCCGCGGGGGCCCAGCCGCCACCGAGCTCCCGCGCCCGGAACTACGGGGAAGGAGACGCAGGTCCCAGCGCGGGGCACGTCCCAGCCCGGTTCCCGCGGGAGGAGGCCAGACAAGGAGGTTGCTCCGGGGCCCAGGAGGCTCCGCTGGGAGGGGGCGGCAGCGGAGCCGGCCAGGCACCCCGCGGGAAGGAGCAGGGGGACAGAGCGAGGACCAGCACCCACCTGGGCCATGAGCCCCGCGCTGGCCGCCGGGCCGGGCCGCCTGTGACGGGCGAGACGGCGGCCCCGCGNCGCCCGGGCGGTGGGGCGGCCGCGGAGCTGCGCCGGGAGCGGCGCGGGGGCCGGCGGCGAGGGAGGCGGCCGCGAAGCGTGTCTTACTGGTTCCTCAGGTTAAAAAAAAAAAAAAATTAAAGCTGTAATTGCGCGCACAGCTCTGGGAAGGATTGGCTTGCTGTGCTGTAACTTCTGTAGCACTCGCTGTCACTTTAGATGCTGCCGCGGTGACTTCTCGCCTACAGCTGTCGGAGTTGGGCTGCGTTCGTAAGGTTGCATTAAATTCGACTGAACGCAGAGGCAGGGGCTGCGCACATTAAAAACAAAGATACAGCACAGTTAATGTGGGAAACAAGAAGAAGCAGAGGAGGTGCCATACCTGTGCAGGTTTGTGGAAACGCTTAAGGTTCCTGTTAGCCGGCGCAAAAAAGCCACACGTTTGTCCTTGCTCGCTACCTGCGCGTCACCGGGTCTGTTCGCTCTTTACCGACCAATAACGTGTGACAGGTCTTGGGCCAGAAGACATTGTGATCTACAAGTAATCTTGAATAGGTTTTGTCCTAGCATACACAGAAACACACTGCTCACAGTTAGAGCAGCCAGCAGCCTGCATAAAATTCAGCTTTGTCTCTTGTTATCCACCTGCTGTGGCAGTAATCTAACTTCTGAACTCTTCACCAAACAACGCACTGCACGAAGTTGCTGCGTAGAACCGGTCTCTCTATGTGTGTGACTTTCTCAGGGGTTGTGCAACTCCTCTTTTGACTCTGTTTCAGTTACCTCATGATAAGAAGAATAGAAAATCTTGCTCTCACAGCTGCTCACTTTCTTCCCTTCCCTGGACAGTTACTGCTTTGTAGCAGAAATGTCAAATGTAAATGGATCACAGTACTCCACTATCCCAACATTCATTTAATCTGTAGGTCGTGTGAGAGCTGAGAAAGCTGAAGTCCAAGCAGAAATTTTCTTCAGATGGAGATGCTAGAAAGGTTACAATACCTTAGAAGGAAATGGGTGGAGAGAGCACAACTGTGGTTTAGCATTTGTACCACCGCAGCTGTTGGCTCCTGTGCACGTGAGTCCAGAGGACTAGATGGATAAAGCAGAGCAAATGGGATTTTCCTGTATCTGAGTCATGTAATCAGTGAAGTCATGTAGCAAACAGTCATCTAACATACAGTAGACGCTCGTATGCCATAAACATAATATACCAAAGGGCTCCAAAGCATTAGGCTGTTCTTAAGACAAACATATGCAGGATTCCTTGTGACCCTCTGGTCACAGGACTTGCCTTAAAGTCTGTTCAGATGCAGTTGCTGATCCCGATCTGTGAGTGCTCATTCAGCTAGGTATTGTGCCTTGCAATTTTTCCCTAGTCTTTTCAGCAGTGTTTGGATGAGCAAGGAACAAAGTTTAGATGTGTCTCTTCTTCTGGGTCATTTATTTATTTTCTCCTCTCTCCAGCTCTCACCACGCCTTCACCAGTTCATGTGAATGGCTGCACTTAAATTATGTCAGGATTTGTGTTAAATTAGGATAGCGGAGTATCTCTTTGACAGTCAAGTTCAACGTCTTCATCAAAGGTGAAGTGCTGATTTTGTTCATGTGTGAAATTGGCCATCCTTACTGTCTACTTGAGTGTTACCTTACCCAGGTCACCCAGATTTACTGACAGACCAATTCAATATTTAGATACTGGAACTTTGCTGCACTTTGTGGCCATTATAGATCTTTCTCCGGGGGGGTTCTTACTTCTTGAGACGTTGCTGTGTTGCGTTCCTGATGGGAATTTCGGTTCTGCTGTTGTTCCTTCTCCTTCTCTCTTTATAGATATTTTGGATCCATGACATATTTGTTGCTGCTCATATCTACAATCATTTCTGTCATGCCAAACTGAGATTATTGCAGCTCTGTCCAGATGCTGCATCAATTACAAGCCTGTCAAAGATTTCATAGCTGCCTACAGACTTCTGTAAATTATGAACTTTTATTGCTTTAAGTCCTTTGATGGCATCTTCATTTCTAGTAGATCTTGCTAAAAATTCTTTATGTCAACTTTGAAGTCAAAAGCCTTCTCTGTTGTTTCACTATAGCTCACATTCCCTCTTTTTAAAAATTAGATGCTACTACCATCTTTAAAGCTTTTTCCCTAAGTGTTTCACCCACAGGTAAAATTCGTAAAATTACTATTTTAATAACTAAACTTTTCAATTTGTTTGCTTTGGCATTTTTTATGTCGTATTATACAGCCACTCCGGGGTGTGCTACATGTATGGCTTTTCTGAGGCAACAGAAATAATCATACATTTCATAATTCTCTTGATTCATACATGGTTTACCCAATTAAATGGTCATTTCAAAGGTGTTACATTTTAGTCCTGTTTAGAATTTTCTCCTTTATTAAAAAACTTTCATTCCAAGTGAAAATTTTCAGAGTTTAACACTTCCTTTTTATATAAAAATGAGGTCATGTAAATATTTTGGAAAGATTCTCAGTACTTTAAGAGGAAGTAAAATTGAACTGCATCAGATATGTGGTAGGTTGTATTTCCAGAAGTTCTCATTGCACTGCCCTAATGTATTTCAGTGTTGATTCATTCCAGGACTCTTTTTCCAGTTCCTGGAGTCTTACAGGATGACACCAACATGTTTTGGTGGGTTTTATAATGAAATTTGGACTCTGTAGGTGAAGTGCTTTTGCCTTTGGCCTATGTTGATTTAGGCAGTATTCAGTTCTGTAAGCAGGGGTGCAGTGCAGTCAGTCACATACATTTTAACAGCAGCTTTTTTCCCCTGTACTGAGCACTGGTGAGGCCACACCTCGAGTCCTGTGCCAGTTCTGGGCTCTCGCTGCAAGAAAGGCATTGAGGTACTGGAGCACGTCCAGAGAAGGGCGACAGAGCTGGGCAATGGTCTAGAGGGTAAGTCATATGAGGAGGGACTGAGGGAGCTGAGGTTGTTTAGCCTGGAAAAAAGGAGGCTCAGGTGAGACCTTGTAGCTCTCCACAACTACCTGAAAAGAGGTTGGAGTAAGATGGGGATCTTCCTCTTTTCCCATGCAGCTGGAACAGGACAAGAGGAAATGGCCTCAAGCTGCACCAGGGGAGGTTCGGGTTGGACATCAGGAAGAATTTCTTCATGGAAAGGGTTGCTAAGCATTGGAATGGACTGGCTGGGGAAGGTGGCAGAGTCACCATTGCTGGAGGTGCTCAAGAAGTGACTGCACTTTGTACTGTGGTGTAGTTGACAAGGTGGTGATTGGTCACAGGTTGGACTGAATGATCTTAGAGGTCTTTTCCAACCTAACTGAGTCTGTGATTTATCTGATTAAAACAGTGTTTTCTTATTTATTTTCTATTATTTCTTAATATCTGGACCTGAAAAAGAGAGGACTGTTGGGGAGTAGAATGGCAAATTCTGCATTGTGCGTCTGCAGTTTCCTTTCATACGCTGTTCAGAGATTCACGGCAACAAACTTCTCAAGGGCATGAAGTGAAGACTTGTATCTCTTTTTCTCAAGAATTTTAGAGCCTTTCACATGTCAAGTATAGTTTGTCTTCTCATCAGGGAAATCTTTTCTGACCAGTATGAGGTATGTCTACACCAGCATGAGGGCTGGATGTGGTTTTGGAGATGGATATGGACTCAGATCCTTAATGTTTCAACTGTAACTTCTACTCTTGCAGTAAACATAGGAGAGTAAAGAGTTTCTCTTAAAAAGAAAATCATAGCAACAGCCTCATGACAAATCACAGAACCTTGCAGTCACTGTTATGAAATACAGAAGGCCTTAGATATTCCTGTAGGCACCACCTAACACAGCTGTAGGTGAGAGCTCTACTATAAGCACTGTCTTTTCTGGTTTGTGACTGCAGTGAAAGCATGTTTCTGGTTGAAATGCGGTGCAGAAGCTTGTGTGTTTTCTCTACTATAAGAGGCTACCTAGAGTAATTGTATTCTGACCCACATTTTCCAAAATCCATTTGACACTAAAAAACCCTGCTTTTTAAAAATAAGAACCCACACTTTCAGACTATGACAATATTCCAGGAGCTGGGAAACAGATTTACAAAGCCGGAGAGTTGGAATTAATGTACTAGCTGAACAGAATAACGCCAGTCATGTCACAGTCTGCATCCCCTCATGTGTGGCATGTTAAGTAGAATAATCCTTTGTATATCACATCAAGAAGTTTTTGTTTTCACAACCAAACAAACCCCCTGCATACAATAGGGGCCATACAGCAGCTACTTACGGCCAGATCCTGCCCTTCTTATGAAAGCATACCTCCCCAGTACAGTTAATAGTATTTGTTTTTTCAGAAGGAAGTGCAAGATTGAGCTAGTTTAAACCAGTAGTTTACTGCTTCATTGAGTATTGTCATTAGTTGTGATTTCACTTGAAAGTGAAAAAGAAAGTTCAAATCCAGTAGAAATAAAGGTGTCTTGCAGCTGGACATTTTAATTCACATAGTGAATTTTTTCCTGAAATGACTGCTGGAATATGACAAACTTTCTGTTCTTACAGGGAAAAGTGGAGCAGGTCATTCAGGAATTCTTCTGATGGCTATTTATACTGTAATTTGGTTTTCCTCAATTGTATAAATTGTCTTGTCCTTGTACAAGTAAACCTCTGACAAGGTCAAAGGATCCATGAGTTCTAAGTAATATTCTGTGAAGGACAGGGTACTTGTTGTGACAAATGGCCAGTAAACTTTTAAAGATAATACAATGAGTTGTAAAAATGTAATTTTAAACTTAGGTATTTCCTCTGAGCTCATTTTAGTCTGAGTTTGCTGTCTGAGGTACTATGTAATTTATTCTTAGAGATGCTAGATGTTTGCTCCTTTATCATTTGAATATTGAAAGCCTGCAAAACATCATTTTAAGTGAAGCTGCTTTCTGGGCCTCCCAAGTGTATATATACTTATTCAGTTCTTCCCACGAGTTAATGTTCTGTGTAACCAAATTGAACTGGTTTCATTTTCCTAAAAGAGGCTGTCATATGCAGTTCCTGTAACTTCTTGGTGATTGTTTCCCTGGAGAACCATCAGTTTGCTGAATGTACACACGTTTTCTTTCCAGGTTATTAAGCCCGTAATAAACAAGTGGGATACAAATCTAATTAAGGGCCTCAGAACTGCGTGCACTTGACTATGTACTATGTACAAAACAGTCTCCAAAGAACATCATCACAATGGCAGGCTTTTAAAAATTAGGCAACTTGTGCAGCTGTGTTTTCGACTTCCTTGTGGGCACCGAGTATGATAAAATTATGTTGCCTATCATACAGCATTTTTCTATTTTGCGCCTTTGGGGGACAGAATAGAGGCCTCTCACAGGCAGAAACAGCTGGTTATTTTAAATCTCTGCATGCTGCAAGTGCCCTTTGCCTTACTCATTTAGTGAATAAATACTTAGATATTCTTAGGGCATTTGTCATTGTGTTAGTTAATACTTCATTAGCATTAGTGGAATTATCTCCGTGCTTCTTTTGCAAGAGAAGCAGTATAATTTCATTTTTCTTACAAAGAAATGTGGGTTAGGTTTGCATCAGGTCTTGGTGCTGCACAGCTCGGATTTGTGGCAGTTAAGACTGAAGAGCCTTGGTGGTGGACGAATTCAGTTGCATCTAGTTCTCTGTGCAGGTTTCCTATATGGTGTGTGGTGGAAGCAAGTGGAGAAACAGCATCACTGGGGATCCGCTCTGAAAAAGATGCTGGCTAAACTTTTCGCTGTGAAATGACATTTATGTGACTGAAGTCACAGTGTCTGGGGAGTACTGCTAAATAATCTTGACAGGTGCTGGGCTTGTCTCAGTTGTGTCCCACGAGTCAGTATTGTGACTGCTATTGGAAAACTTGCAGGTGAACTGTGCACCTTTGCCTCAGCCACTACAGTGCTAATCCAGGAATGTTCAGTTAAGTCCACCCTTCGAGTTCAGAACCAGGACACTGACAATACTCTGTTTTGCCAACACAGCTACATGGGAAGTGTTTCAGTGCAGAGGCAGAACAGGCAGGCAAGTACAGATGCAAAACTTAAAAGTGTGTCCCTCAGAACCCTCAAAGGAACAGAGTTGGAAGGAGCTGCTTGCTCCACTTGGAGTTCATGTCAGTCAACTTTTATTTGCTAGACTCCTAAGGGGACCCTTTTATGCAGCATGTGCATATTCAAGGCTAGGAGAAGCCATCCTGTCCTTTTCCTGTAGTTCAGTGATTAGAAAACCTGAAATTCTCTTGTGGGGTACATGGGTTTCATTTAATCCTCAATCTGTGAAGTTATAAATTAATATTTTCCACATACTCAGGGTGTGCTATAGCCATCATACAGTTCCTACAGCTTCCTTAAGCTCTGAAATCAATCTGCTGAAATTGTTTAATTGATCATCTGGGCTGGAGTTTTGGGAGTAGAACTAGCTTGCTGGGAGGTACATGTGAAAGCGGTCAGAGATGTTTTGGGAACCTCACTGAAGTAAGAATTTATGGAATGTAATCACCTCCATAGCTGGAAAACAACTGGATGAGAATTTTTAAGACAGTAATTTTGGATTTTAGGAATATAAGTGTTCATTTTCAGCATCTGAGCCCTCTTATTGGAATAGTCACCAAGACTTGTGTCAGGTCACACGAGCTAACCAATAACAAGAGAGGTGGGGTGAGGCTTCAGCATACAGACAAATACGTCAGACTGTGGAAAAATCAACATGGGTTTTGGTAGATAGAGAAGCTTTGTCATATTTATGAAGTTCTTTGACGAAATCAACAAACTGATAAACCAGGGTGATACATTCATTGCAGTGATTTCAAAAGAGCCTCTGGCAGAGTCTCTCAGCAGTGCTGCTACAGAACACTGTTGGAGCAGCTGTCATAGGTTAGGAAGGAAACTTCTTTTGTGAATTAGTAACTACCTGAAACAGAAGGGTTAACAAGGTAGCAATAAATAGTCATTTTTTACAGTGTGGTAGAGTTAGATTGGACTCCCACAGGAATTCATGCTGGGACCTGTACTAGTTAGCATACTCAGAAATGGTCTTGGAAATAGACTTGAGTAAAAGCAGCAGCGCAGTTTGCTGCTGGTGCAAAATCCTGTGCAGTCGTGCGCTACGGAGCTGACAACAAGGAGTTTCAAAAGGATCTCCTTCTGCTGAACAGCATGGGTGTTAGACTAGAAGTGGAAATTCAGCCTCTAACTGTAAAGTAATGCAGGCAAAACCAGTGAAGGAAATAAAAGTGAAACAGTGCATTAGCAGGTAGTAAATTGAATGGAGTACAGTGGCCTTTGGTTCTGGTTTTCCCTAGCCAGTGATTTACAGAAAACTGAATATATATCAGAAAGGATTGTGCTGTGCCTGACCTGTTCCTTCTACCCTTGATTGTCTAGTTCTGGTCATTAAGTCCAGCAGCGAGTTAGGCATACTTGTGTAGTCTGATGCAGTATGGCCATATGGCAGCTATAGGACAGAGACACCAAGATGGTCAGGGGGCTGGAAAAATGGTGTATTGGAGAAGGCTGAGAGAACTGATATTGTTCAGCCTTAAGGAGGCAGCTACAGGAAGATCTTACTGCTGTTGCCCACATGGAAAAATGTGCCAGATTCTTCTCAGACATGCACAGTGGTAAGCTGAGAGGGAATGGACACATCCCGCCAAGTTCTGCTTAGACTCAAGAGATTTACTTATTTCTCCTTCTTGCTCTCTTTCTCTCTTTCAGTCTCTCTTTCTGTCTCTTTCTGTCTTTCTTTCTGTCATGAAGGTGGTCAAATATCGTGAGAAGTTGCCACGAGAGGCATGTGTCCTCTTCCAGGGAGCTACCCGGTTTGCCAAGATATGGTCCTGAGCAGTCTGGGCTGAGCAGTAGGCTGTCCTAGGTGGCCTCCAGAGGCCCATTGCAACCTATGGGTTCTGCCTTCTGAAAGTGGGTACTTACCACCTACTGGTGCCGTAACTATACATTATTTCACATGGTATATTCATGGCGGAAGTGGAATATATTTGCTCCGGGTTAACAATCATATGTTAAAACTCAATTCAGGAACATTTTGGGGCTAAGACACTTCGGATTTGGCATAAAGAAAGCAAGAGTCAGCTCTGGTACTTTCTGTCTAGTGGCTTGACGAAGTATTAAAATACTGTGAAAACTGTCAAGAAGAGGAGTTGATTGTCAGGGTGCAGATATAGCAGGAGTCAGTAAATGGTGCTGTTGTCCATTCTTAAGGTTTTTGGTTTTTTACTTCAAACATCTTCTTTAAACAAATGAGATACATTCATTTTTCAGACAACGATAGGGAAGAGTATACCTAGCATAGCATGTGCTGCCATGTCACATGATGTGTTTGTGCAAGTACATATTCTCTGCATCTGGATCAAACCTGTCTCCAACAAGGAAGTCAGTAAAAATATGTTCTTCACCCTGATATGTCTAACTAGGGTCAGTGCTCCTTAGTACTTGGGTTACGATCTTTGAAAGGTGAGATGGTGCTGTTTGTGGCTGACTGCTTCTGTTCAACACGTGGCAGGCATGGCATGAACAAAGAATTCAGACTACAGCAACACCCAAAACTGCCCATCGCTGTTTTCTCCTGTAATAAGAAGTTTTATTTGTAAGCTGAAGATCCTGCCACAGCTCAGCAACTTAACAACCAGGTCATCACCAGCAATACTTACAGAATAAGCTGAGTCCTATAGTTTTAAAGAACAAATGTACTTCAACTTAATTATAGTCAGGCCTGAATAAAAATTAAAGGGTTTGCATGTCTGTTAGTCTGTATGTGGGTAGAAAGGCAGTGAGGTTAAGATAATAGGCTCAAAATGTATTCTCAGAAAACATTTAAAACCACAGCAGGGTGTGATTGTATGCAAATAAGTATTTTTGCAATAGCAGATTAAACACCTTATGGAATTTGTATGGAAAACTGCATGCTTGTACTTGATGCAAAGTATGATTAAGCACCAGTGTGTGGAGTTTTTGCCTTTGGTCAAAAATTAAGGCAGATTTAAATCAATCAATGGTTTTCTCAGTCTTTTCAGAGTGTATATTATAAGTTATGAATGGTGACTACTAGGGAGAAAACATAGACTTCTTGCGTCTCCATTGTTACAAGAATGTGTCCTGCTATGGATTCCAATCAGTAAACGCACGGCAGTAGCTGAAAGTCTGGTGATAACATGGCAACATGTAGGATCTGAGACAATGACGGGAGAAAACTGGCAAATTGATGTAAACTTTTATTAGAGTATCTGTTACCGTACGTATTTTGCATCAACTCACAGCTTTTCGTGAATGGATGAATTAAGCGTTTCAGGTTCCAGGACTACATTTAATAAATTTTTTCGTATTCAAAGATTGTGAAAATGACCCTCAGGCAACCCAGTCCTGTAGGAGCAGCAGGGACCTTATCAGAAAGCTATCCTTAGCAGTTGTGGAAAGACCTGCATTGTCACAGGCAGATAATCGCTGCTCTACTTGGTCATTTGCATAACTAAGGGACATTATGTTTGGCAGAATGACTTAACTGTCCTTGGAAAATAGTCTTCGATTTCTAATCTACACTACATACCAGAGCTGTGTATCTGCCTTTCTGAAACTCCTTTCTCACACAAGTCAGTGTGTCCTGTGCAATGACAGTGATACCGTGGCGTTTCCTAGAAAATTGCCCTTTGGTATTCTCAGGAAGAAGTTTAAAGGAACATTTAAAGTTGCAACCTGAATTTTTTTCCCCTAGCAGTGATAGAACTTAATTAGCAAAAGCAGATATAATGGTGATTGTTTAAATCCCGTGTTTTTCCTATCTGGAGTAGAAAAAATAAAATACATTACTTCAAATTAGCTTTTATGTAGTGACATAAATTGGACTCACAGTGATATGCAGTTTCTCTGGGATGGATATAGTACTTCATGAAAGGCGTAAAAGCTTCTGTGAAGAAGTCAGGTTATCATGTTGAGAAACAGTAAAACACACTCTCTTTTTGTCTTCCAAAACAATTCTGCCTACTTAGCAGAAAATCTACAGAGGGAACTCAGGCTCACACTGGCAGGATTACTCTTCTGCATCTTAATCATAATTTGTTAGTGAAAGCAGTGGTCAAAGGAAGTGCAAGGTCAGCTGTTCTGAACACTGGTAGAGCAGGCTTCACTCTCCTTCATTCATGTGCCGTTGTCCCACAGACTCCAAAATCCCATCTGGACATGGAGATAGTACATAGTAGATAACTAAGCACTGTGATTTACACAGGCAGGTGGAAATTGGAGCAATCTGAAAGGTACCACCTGCCCTTCCCTGGAAGGGTCTCACCCCTGCTTAGGGGAAGGCTCGGTTTACAAAGCTGTTGCTGAAGTACTGATCATAACCTGATGTTTTAAGAGAAGAAAAGCATGAATGCCAGGGTTTTTTTCATTTCTCCCCAGCAAATAAGGAGTGGTCTTCTTCAGGAAAATAAGAACCTTATTACCATGTAGACAGAAACCAACAAGTGAAAGTGATGGGCCATACAAAGTGATGAACCACTCCAAGCCCTTGAAAAAAATAACTTTTAAAGTTAGAGCTGAGACAGCCAATGTAAAAGTCTGTGGAAATAACTTCGGGCATGTTCCCTTAGAAGAGGCATACAAGAAGAAAAGTTGACTTATGGCAAAGCAGAATTATTGGTAATGGAATGTAAAGCTGTTTTTACACTGCCTCATTTTGCAGCCAGCATATTATTTCTCACTTTAGGACTGCCTAAGTTCACAGTAGAAGCAAACTACATAATTGCTTGAAACAAGGGAAATAAAAGCAGCCTTGTTAACGTAGTGATATCTTAAGCAATAATTATTTCAAGCAGAAATAATTAATTTCCTTTCAGTAGCATATAATAGCTTATATTTTAAGGCAATTTAGGGACAAAATCTAAATATATACCAACATTATTCACTCATGCAGAGACAAGTATGGGGAAGAGTCAGAAGAATGGAGACCAAGGAAGTCTTGCGCATAGAATTTTTCCTGAAGCAGTTTGATTCAGGTGGGACTAACTAACTGTATTACAGAGAGAGATTTGCCCAGTTGCGTTTATTATTCCCCACTGCCTCTTTGCAGGAGGAGGGAAAGATGACAGAACAGTTTTTGCTTTAATGAAGCATTTTTTTAAAAAAGAACCCCAAAGAAACAGATCTTCAAGATGAAGTGAGAAAAGGTGAAGTTTATGAGCCTGCCTCTTGGGAAAGTTCATTCCACTGCTAAGAAAATGTCTGCCCCTCACAGCAGAGAGCTTCATTATGGCAGGACAGCCAAACTGGTAACTCTGGACCACAGACAATCTTTGATGGGCTTTTCCTTCTCCCTCTGTCACAGTCTTGACCTTTCCTGAGATGTTCAATCAGTTGCTGTTAGTGTCGGAGCTCAGGGTAGACTGGATATCTTGTTTTTAAGTAAGACCCACTCATCAGTGCAGACTTCTGAAAAGCAGCCTGAAGTGTTTGGGTTTTTTGTTCTGCTTTCAAAATTGGTGGGTACAGGATTCTTTTGTCAAAGTAATGAAGCAAGATACTTAGAGGTTTTTTTCTTAAGTTTTCTTCCCAAGGCTCCTTAATTCTGTATCAAACATGTGCCCACTTAGCCTTCAAATAGCCTTTTGGTACAAATGGCAGATTTTCAGAATATTTTTGCTCAACTCTTTTTTCCATCTCTCCTTTCTTAAAACCCTAACAACACTTTTCATGCAAGTGATTTCCTGGAATACTATTTTTTTAAAAATAAGTCTGCTTGGTTAAAGATGGTGAATTCATAGACAGCAGTTGCTTTTCTTACCCACTGTAGTCAGACTGAATTGTGTTGCCACAGGATCAGAACTGTACTGTATTGAATGCTTCTTCAGATCAAAGGGCATAATTCTAGAGCCGAAAGACATTGCTTACAGTTGGAGTAAAGAATTGCAATTTATAATACCACCCATCCTATATTGCCCATTAATATTGCAGGCCTTCAGGCCTGGAACTCTGCCTGTGCATTTTACATGTGCAGTATTCTCAGGATACAATAAAAATAGTAATATATCATCAGTGAAGGGAATAGCCCAGTGGAGCAATCCACAACTGAGTGAACCTTTCAGATACTGTGGAACAAGGCCAGCATTACTTCAAAAACATTTCTTATTTCACAAAGTCAGTCAAATGCCTAAATTAAAATCCCACTCAGTTGCTTTGGTCTTATCAGATAAAGTATCTGTGTGTTCATTTAATATGCCTCTCATGCATTTTATCTTTATGCTTCATTTAAATATGAGAAGCAAACACATTTTATATAGTTGTTATTCTCCAATTACTACAAAAGCTTCTTGGAATCTTTGATCATGAGAATGTTATTTTAAATCCAGTTCTGCTTCGCAATTATAAAATGTCTTTACTGAAGTTAGTTTGGATGCAATTCTAATCCCAGTAGAGTAAACCACAGTCAGTCCTCAAAAAAACAGGTATGACTATGGAGAAGTAAAGAGATCAGAATGAACCCAAATAACTGAGTTGATTTATGTGGTGGGGGGGTTTATTTAGATAGAAATTCCAACCAAAGCTGTAAAGATAACAAGCATCTGATATGAAACATCAATGATTTAGCATTACGTGGCATTTACAAAATGTTACTATTATTAAAATACAGTAGATCAGCAAATTTTACTTTTTGTATTAGGGACACTAGGATAGAGGTTCAGCCACAGTGCTTTGGTTTTTTTGGGGTATTTTTATATAAGGCCACAGAGAAGTGATGCAGGTATATGATGGCTGCTAACCAAGTTCAACATGCTTGAGCGTGCACAGCTATTAGATGATCCCAGTGTATTCAGAGCTGTCACACAGACTGTCTCTAGACTTAGGTATCTAAGACTGAAGCTAGCACTCTACAGCATCAGTGTCAGATAAAGCTCAGGAAGTAACAGCAGCAGCAAAACCAAGTTAGCCTGCTTTTTGTCTTACAGATCATTTGTCTAGTATTTACTGAGTGGTGAAGTAGCTGTACCATAGAACTGAGGAGAACGATCGAACTTATAAAGGGCAGATCTTTTGGCAAATGTACAAAATATGGTGCAAGAAAATAATTTTACTGCGAAGTCAACAAGAGGACATGCAGCAGCAATGGCTAGGTGACAAACTGACAAGTGGTTTGTTTAAATTTATGCATAGGGTATCTTCAGACTTCCAAAAGTCTTAGCTTAATACTTGTAAAGGAATGCTGTAAAGTCAACTATCATGAAATATAAAACATGACTGAAGTGTCCCTTCTACTATTAAAATGTGGCTTCTTCATTTACTGATTTATTACCTTCATTTACCAGGTCTGATTGAAATTCACTCAGTTCACAAGGATGGAAGGTCAGGTTTATTTAGTGAAGTAGCAGGCATTTCCATCTCCAAACACAGAGGCAGAGTACTTGCAAGCGTTAAGTACCATATGGGGTCAGATTAAACTATGAACAAAGAATTTTCAGACAATGAATTCATGAAGAGTTTTACTGCTTTTCCATTTAAAAATACATATACTGTGTCAGCCAGTTCCAAAAAAATAATGATTTTGTTTCTGTCTTTTATCCCTGAGGGGAAAAACAACTAGAAAGAATTCACAGCCTTAGAAATTTATCGTCTTTATTCTCAGCAAATGCACAAGGACTAGGACTCATTTCTTATTTACTAATAAAAAACAAGCAAAACTCACAACACAGTTTAGTTTAAATTCAGCTAGACTGTGTTCACTATTTGAAGTTGTAGACTCCTGACTGTTAAATAGTGTCGAGTGAATCTATCAGGATGCAGGACTAGCAGACTGATCAGTGATGAGATTCTCCAAGAGTACAAAGTACCAGCCAAGAGGAGCAGCCTTGTGGTTGGTGACTTGCAAGTCTGGCAGTTGAGTGTGCACCAAATCAGCCGTGCCCTCTGACACGGCCCACAATGTTCTGTCATGATCCGAGGCAGTGCTCATCTTCATCTAACACTGCACCCCTGGCTGTTGCTGATAAGGACTATAGAACGAAGATTCAGAGCAACCACAAAGCTTTGCAAAGCAGAGGACGCTTTGATCATTTTAAACAATATGTAGTACGTGCTGGAGTTCAGTCTGTCTAGTTTAGTCCTGTGTCTTTCTTCGCCATGCAAACAGGCTTAACCTGTAGCAGGAAGGGAAAAAAAAACCAGTTCCAGTTGTCCAATATATATATTTATTCTACAATCACAAAAAAGTTGTGTAACTTCCAAAGGTAATGGGAAAATAATTCAATCTAATTTAGACATATTTATTTACTAAGGATGCAGCCCTTTCCTGAGATGGTGGCTTTTCTCAGCTTGAAAAAAAGCACTCCATTTGTTTTCTCTAATGCCCTAATCACTACATGAGGTTGTGGTTTTCCTTTGCCTGTTCCCTGTCCAGTTCTAGAGAAGTCCTGCAGAGCTGACTGTCTACAGCTCACCGTGGGCAGCAGCACTGGAGAATACTCTCATGATCTCATGGTGAAGAACTTCTAAAACTGTGTGATGCAGATTGAGCTTTCCTCAGGAATTTTTTAGGAATATTTAGCTTATCAAGTAAAAGCTTTACCCACTACATAAACTCCCATAAAGAAACCAGGAAATACCACCAAAAGTTAACTGCAAGCTCCTGCAACATAACTTCTCAACATTCTCCTTTTTCTGCCTGCTCAGAGTTCAGGTGGCTTGGGACTTGAATGGAGCCTTACATGGAACACAGTTATCACTCTACTCAGGACAGTAATTAAAACAAAAATTACCTGGATTAATTTTTACTTTAATAAACACAGAGATGAAAAAGGAGCCACATGCTGGCCCTGCTACATTGAACAGGCTTAGTGCATGGAACAATACAGTGCTGCAACCCTATTCAGTTTCTACATTTTGAGTCCAAAAGTTGTCATTCTTATTACATGTATGAGAGGCATAAACCTTGGTTTTGCCAACTCTTAATACCTGCATTTACCCAGCATGCTTAAAGACGCAAGCTTAGAAAGTATGATTTAACTGTGGAATGATTCTATTATCTTTTGTTCAAAATAATTTAAACTGAGGTGCAGTTCTGTCTAATCAATTCAGCATGTGAAGACCTTTCTTAGTCATATAGCCTGTTTCTTGATCCTATGAATAAAGACATTTCACTGAGAAACTTAGAAGCATGTTTAACTAAAACCCATGCTTTTTATTAACATTCTAGATCAGAGGTTAAGTAAAATGTGCAATTTGAAAAAAGCTGAATTTGTAGACTGAAAAAAAGGTGAGATTTGACAGACACTGCAGAATTGAGATTTTGAAGAAAAAAAGCTATTGGTAACTTCAGGTGAAAGTATTTGCAAAACAGAAGCCAGAAGCAGATCAGATGAAATTTGTTTCTGTCCTAAAGTACAGAATTCCCCACAACTGTGGGAGTAAGAAGGGCCAGCTTCTCATTTAACACATGAACACCTTAAAAATACAGTCATTATTAGGGGCGGAGTAGGACAAATACTGTATATTGCAATGTTAATGAAGTCCTTTTTGTGGCCTAATCAGTGACATTCAAGAGGCTTTTCCTATGAAAATCAAAACGTAAACCTTAATTTTGGATGTGTATTAGCTATTTGCACAGGCAAGCCTATTTCACTAGAAACTTACAGGACTTCATGTGCTAGCTTAAAACATTTTAAAATGGAAACAGTATAAATGTACCATAAATGAATGTTACATAAATCCCCACTAAATATATATAACAGGAATTTCTCGTTGTGGCTATTCTTTTCTACCATCTTAATTCTCTTTTCTTCCCCTTACTTAAGTGAAACTGTTCTTCCCTGCTGTATGCAGGGAAATTTGAAGTTTCGACACATTTGGAAGCCAAAGGTTCATTTGTAAAATTCATTAAGCAGTAAGTAGTCAAAGAAGTTTATTAACTTTATCAACATTAAGTTTTAAAAAATAATTACTTTTACTTGTGGAAAATCCTGCCATTTTGGACCTGCAATTGAGTGCAAGCAAAGTATGCAGTCAGTAGAGTGCCTAAGTTATGTTTTGTGCACTTAGATTGTCACATAGTCTTGGCCTGAAAAAGAAAGAAAAAACCCTGAAAACAACCCCTAAAAACAACAAAGAGATTTGTATTTTGAAAGCTGCTTCCCTTGCCAAATGAACAAAAACTGTAAACATTGACACTTTATTTTGTGCTCCCTGGAACAGCAGATTTGATTTGCTGACAAGGCTGCTGAACAATTCTCTAACATGGAAGAGATAATTTGGTCACCTCCACCAAAACAAATACAGATTGTCTCATGAGATGATCAAGACTCAAAGCAAATGAGATCAACCAAAGGTATCACAGATCTGCCAAAATCCCAGTAATTAAGCTTCTGTAGAGACTGGAGAATACCTGCCACCTGGTGTTTGGTAAGCAACATCATGTCTGGAAACAATTGAAATGCTCTTAAATATGCTCACAGAATATTCTCTGTATTCATTAGGAAGCAAACACACACTGATGTATTTTATATGAAGTAAATGCTTAAGCAGAAGAGGTTGGTGTTATTACCAGCATCTGTCTAGAAGAGAAATGAACAGAGTGCTTTAATGTTGCTTCCAGTTCGATCTCTATTGACTACAAAAATTCTCAAGTAAATCTTGGACTTAACTGTATCTACACATCTCCTGTCAGATAATGGCACTTTTGGTGAGAAACCTCCTGGGCAAAAGCCTTAGACAACTTCACAGTCTGACTGTAAACTACAGTGGGCCAAACCCAAAGGAAAGAACTAAGTTATATGAGATGGAGCTAGGTAAGAAAAGTACTGGGTACTGAGTAACAAGTCATTGGCTGAAATTATTGTGGTAAGTATGAAATTGTCTTAGCTAAAACGTTTAAAACCTCCAAGTCTTTATAGTGGAAGTGGCAATGACACTACTAGTTTTGCATACTTGATATTGATGCTCTCTGGTAAAACTCACAACAGTGAGCACATGAACTGAGATAAACCATGGTTTATCTTTATCTACCAAAAGGTAACTTCAAGTGGTGGCTAAAGCTTTAGTGTAGGCAACTGAACAAATTACTGTGCAATTCAGTGATATCAAACTGTACCTATAACACATTGTGGTTTTTTTCTCCACCTCTGCAAAGCAGGATTTAAATACAACTGTGTTTCCCAGTGAGAACTCAGGATGGAGCCACAGTCTAAGGGCAGTCTCAACAATATAAATAGCATTTAAGTTTGCACCCTGGCAAGCATAAACCAGAACTATTTTTCTGGAACCACATCTTCATAGGGCTGCCAAAAATAAAGCAGAGTGTAGCATTTGGGTTTTTTTCTTCAAGACAATAGAAGTCAAATGCAACTGTGTCCTTAGGCGCCCCATTCCATTTCACTTCTAATAACTTTGAAAATGATACACTCTAGAAGATCAGTTTCTTACTGTAGTTCATTTACTTACTGTAAATTTACTGTGCACACACCTGCTCTCAGGTGTTTGCATCAATAACTTTTAACTGCAGAGCACATGGGCACGAACATAACCTCTTTTTTAGCTGAGATCCAGGCAGCTCTTGGGGATATCCTATGCAGGGCCAGGAGCTGGACTACATCCTTGTGGGTCCCATCCAACTCAGGATACTCTATGACTATGATTCTATGATTAATTGTAGTTAACTTCTCCCAGAATTTAGTTACTGTCTAATACAGGGCTCGGTTGCTTTCTCAGCATCGGAAAAAAGTATTTTCTAATGAAAACACAGATCCTAACATGGAACTTCGTAAAGCAGAAGGTGCTCTTCCTGTTGTCTATCAACAGTGACTGCTCAGCACAGACAGCGGTCTTAGCAAATTACGACTATTTTCTTATTATTGAGAGAGGAGCCTAATGACTCTTCCAGGATCTTTGCAGAGGGCACAAAGGAAAAGAAAAAAATACAAGAAATTGAAAGAAAAACTGAGGAAAAATGACCACTAACTACAAACAGAAATTACATCAGTGGTCTAGCATGCTGATGGCCACTAGCAGTGGAGCCAGGATCATTGCTCCTGTATCCTAGGACACTAGGCTGTTTATTGGTTGTAAAAAAAAAAAAACAAAACAACAAAACTTCAGTCTCCCACAAAAAAGTTGGATTTGAAAGTTATATCTCCATTTTTTTTGGTCTATTCCAGTCTGTTTCGGCAGACCTGTTCATGTTAGTCACAGCTCTTGCAGAACCTCTTTAATATTCCATTTAAGCTGGTCATCATTACTATTATTTTAGCTGACAAATATGAAGATAGTAACGTTGCATACACCAAAAATTGTGCTTTCCATTCCCATTTTTGTTTTCACCATGCACCATATACCGTGGCCCATGCAAGTCTTATTCTCAATGCACAGCTCTGAAAATGGCATTCTTCTTCAGCTGCTGCTTAAAAGGAAATTGGCTGCTGAATAAAGAAACCAAAGAACTTAGATAGCCAAAAATTGACAAATTTTGATATTCTGCAGTGCTAGGAAGGATCTGTGTGGACACCACGATACAAGCTGCTCCTCAACCTATGTGTGTACATAATACCATAAACCAAGTATGCCAATTGCTGTTCTTAATGAAAACCCTAAATCTACATACTGAGTGATGAAACTGCTTCACTTCAGTTTACCAAGCCATATAAAAGCCAATCAATCATCATTTGTTTCAAATATGAAGAAATGAGTGCTTTGCTCTCAAAGCATTGATAAAATCATGTACTGATTTTTCACGGGAAGCTTGCTAGTGACTTAAGAATTATGTGGAAGGTTGTGGCGGTGAGGGGGCTACAGAGGTGGCTTCTGTGAGGAGCTGCCATACGCTTTCCCCATGTCCACCAGAACCAATGCCAGACGGCTCCAGGATGGACCTGCCACTGGCCAAGGCTGAGCCCAACAGGTTGATTCAAAAAGGGGGGAAAAAAAGTCCTGCTTGGACAGGGGGAACAGGAGCTAAGAAAGGAGTGAGAATATATGAGGAACAGCCCTGCAGACACCGTGTTCAGACACGAAGGAGAGGATGCTCCAGGTGGTGGAGCAGAGATCCACTTGCAGCCTGTGAAGGACCCCACACCAGAGCGGAGGGACACCCAAAGGAGACTGCGATCCCGTGGGAAGCCTGCACTGGACAGGCTTCTGTGGCCCCATGGAAAGGAGCCCACACTGGTACAGGTTTGCTGGCAGGACTTGTGAGCCCATGGGGGACCCACACTGGAGCATTTAGTGAAGGAATGTAGCCCATGAGAAGCTCTCACATTGAGAAGTTCATGGAAGACTGTCTCTTGTGGGAGGGACACCAGGCTGGAGCAGGGGAACAGTGGGAGGAGGAAGGAGCGGCAGAGATACCATTTGATGAAGTGACTGTAGTACAGTACAAGTAGTAAACAAAATCCTACAAACCAGTATTGGAGTGATTTGCTGCTTCTGAGCATAGGTTGTAGCATTGGTGCATTTATATGTGTTAAAGCAGCTTTGGGGCTAGAAACTCTTACCTGTTTTAAAAACAAGTCATATAAAATCCTGTTTTCAGGAAGTGTTTTCACCATGCTGGTAACAGAGAGATGTACCAAAAATCACTGTAACCAGACTTAAACAACTTGCATACCATTGTATTTCAACCTCTGCCTGAAATCAGGGTATGCTACTTAGAGTTGTTCTTGAAGCCCACACCTAGACAGAGACAAAAAATATTAAAATAAAAAACTGCATATTTTATTTTTAGCTTTAAAGATGCATCTCTAAACAATCAGTAGAAAAAAAAAACAGTAAAAAAAGTAAACACCAGCATTTTGTAAAGTCACATTGAACTAATACAGGACTTGATACAAAGTTTTCATA
>VYZQ01067259.1:72469-85991 GCA_013400655.1 Mystacornis crossleyi | reverse complement strand
ATATACCGTGGCCCATGCAAGTCTTATTCTCAATGCACAGCTCTGAAAATGGCATTCTTCTTCAGCTGCTGCTTAAAAGGAAATTGGCTGCTAAATAAAGAAACCAAAGAACTTAGATAGCCAAAAATTGACAAATTTTGATATTCTGCAGTGCTAGGAAGGATCTGTGTGGACACCACAGTACAAGCTGCTCCTCAACCTATGTGTGTACATAATACCATAAACGAAGTATGCCAATTGCTGTTCTTAATGAAAACCCTAAATCTAGATACTGAGTGATGAAACTGCTTCACTTCAGTTTACCAAGCCATATAAAAGCCAATCAATCATCATTTGTTTCAAATATGAAAAAATGAGTGCTTTGCTCTCAAAGCATTGATAAAATCATGTACTGATTTTTCAGGGGAAGCTTGCTAGTGACTTAAGAATTATGTGGAAGGTTGTGGTGGTGAGGGGGCTACAGGGGTGGCTTCTGTGAGGAGCTGCCATACGCTTTCCCCATGTCCACCAGAACCAATGCCAGACGGCTCCAGGATGGACCTGCCACTGGCCAAGGCTGAGCCCAACAGGTTGATTCAAAAAGGGGGGAAAAAAAGTCCTGCTTGGACAGGGGGAACAGGAGCTAAGAAAGGAGTGAGAATATATGAGGAACAGCCCTGCAGACACCGTGTTCAGACACGAAGGAGAGGATGCTCCAGGTGGTGGAGCAGAGATCCACTTGCAGCCTGTGAAGGACCCCACACCAGAGCGGAGGGACACCCAAAGGAGACTGCGATCCCGTGGGAAGCCTGCACTGGACTGGCTTCTGTGACCCCATGGAAAGGAGCGCACACTGGTACAGGTTTGCTGGCAGGACTTGTGAGCCCATGGGGGACCCACACTGGAGCATTTAGTGAAGGAATGTAGCCCATGAGAAGCTCTCACATTGAGAAGTTCATGGAAGACTGTCTTCTGTAGGAGGGACACCAGGCTGGAGCAGGGGAACAGTGGGAGGAGGAAGGAGCGGCAGAGATACCATTTGATGAAGTGACTGTAGTACAGTACAAGTAGTAAACAAAATCCTACAAACCAGTATTGGAGTGATTTGCTGCTTCTGAGCATAGGTTGTAGCATTGGTGCATTTATATGTGTTAAAGCAGCTTTGGGGCTAGAAACTCTTACCTTTTTTAAAAACAAGTCATATAAAATCCTGTTTTCAGGAAGTGTTTTCACCATGCTGGTAACAGAGAGATGTACCAAAAATCACTGTAACCAGACTTAAACAACTTGCATACCATTGTATTTCAACCTCTGCCTGAAATCAGGGTATGCTACTTAGAGTTGTTCTTGAAGCCCACACCTAGACAGAGACAAAAAATATTAAAATAAAAAACTGCATATTTTATTTTTAGCTTTAAAGATGCATCTCTAAACAATCAGTAGAAAAAAAAAACAGTAAAAAAAGTAAACACCAGCATTTTGTAAAGTCACATTGAACTAATACAGGACTTGATACAAAGTTTTCATACAGGACTCAAACGCAGTTTAAAAAAAAAAAAGTAGTCTGGTCTCCAAGACCACTTCCACTTGAAATAAATCATTAAGTACCCACAGATTTTAACTGTAAAACAAGGATACATTCTTTCTTTTTTCTTCCATTTATGGAGTTGATTGCCACAAACTTCAGTCATTTGCCAATGAAATTCTCATAGTCTCAGTTACAGAACTGAAGAGAATTCACACAATTCCATGACTGAAGTCTTTCCATTTTCAGTACACACAAGTCAGCACTTGTCACATATCCTTAGACTGATCATCTTCTTCAAGTTTTCTGATTTCACTCTTTAAACAGTTGATGGTTTCACGACTTGCTTTTAGTCTTTCTTTAAGCTCAGCAATTTCAAAACTAGTCTTCTTTTTGGCAGCTTCGAGCTTCTCCCTGGTTTTCACTTCAAGATCTGCAACTGTGGTGGTGATAAAGAAAAATACATGTTTTAAGTATCATGAAAAGTTGCAATGTTTTTAAAAATTGAAACAGTAATTTGGATAGCCTGTGTCCTGAAAAAAAATAATCTATTACTGTTAGCCTTAGAGATTCAGTGGTTGTAAATCAAAATGGTATCCACATAAGAATCTGGATCAAAAAAAAAAAAAAAAAGCTTGTTTTGCAGCCTCTTTCAGCCCTCAGCCCATCAGTAGACAGTTATACAATTCAGAAAATCATTTTCTACAGTTTTTTTTAAAGATTAGGTGAGGAAAATAAAACCTGACACGGTCACAGCAAATACATGGGAAATTACAGAGAACTATGAATATGTGGTGCCCAGTGACAACACATGAGGCCACAGGCACCAACTGAAACATGGGAGGTTCCTTCTGAACATCAGCAAACTTCTACTGCGAAAGTGACCAGGTGGTGGCACAGGTTGCCCGGAGAGGTTGTGGCATCTCCATCCTTGGACACATTTAGAAGCCATCTGGACACAGTCCTGGGGAATCAGCTGTAGGTGGCCCTGATAGGGCAGGGGGTGGACAAGACGCACCCACAGGTGCCCTCAAGCCTCCACCATTCTGTGTTTCCTTCTCGATGTACTCTAACCATTTTCTATGTCTCACTGGAGTTTAATTCTACATATCTAAAAGTTTTAGTGATGCTGCCGTGCTTTTACGAATATCTGACATCAAGTATCCTCTTTTTTATTATTTTTTCATGCACAAGTTTTAGGATAAAGATGGTAAAGTCAACAAATCTGTGAAGGCCACAAACACCCCTCATATCCCATACATTATATAATTGTGGGCAGTGGCAAATATTATCTGCTTCATTAGCATATTTTAAGGAAATATTTCTACAAAAAAAACACACTGAAAGTTTCTACCTACTCTCTGGAGAAATATCCAAAACTTTTAAAAGAAAGAAGTTTAAATTTGGATGTTTTTATGGATCATATTGTTAAACATTTTCTAAACAAAAACTGTAACATGCAAGAATAACAAAAATCCATCTCAAGACTGGTTGAACTGAGGCAGGAAATACAAGCAGCTCATATGTCTACACAGCCAAACAGACAGAAAGCAAATAGGAACCCTAACTTCGAAGAGTATCCAAATCCATTGTACTGTTACAGCCCAGAAAAAAAAAAACAAAACTAAAAGCAAATCCAACTACTGTTATTTCTAAAATTAAATATTTTAGTTTTCTACTTACACTCTGTTTCATGTTTATAAGCACCTAGTGTTAGCTGACGAGATGTTGTTAACAGCTGCTGCATCATTGCAGTAGGATCTTGAAATATCTAATGAAGGAGAAAAATACATAGTATCACTAATACTCTTCAAAATAAAGTAAAGAGGATTACATTAAGAATGTGCATACCATTTCATCATAGAATTCAGAAACTACAGTTTTCTTCCCCAGGATGGCATTGGTATCCGACTGAAAAAGCTTCAGCAAGTGATATAAGGTTACCTATGCAAAGACAATTTTATTAGCTTGACAATTGCAGGGAAATAGAAACATTGTTCTAGATATCAGAAAGCAGTATTTGTTCCTACAAAGCAATTGCATAGGATTTAAAAATGTTTTACGAATGCAAATATAAATGTCATATAGCTTCAGTAGAATTACTTAAATTTAATATTAACTGTTAAAACATGCCAACTATCCAAAGGCCTCTTGACACTTTAAAAATGTCTGGGAAAGTGGTTTAGGACTGGTATATAAATACTACTAATACCACCTTCTCTCCAACATTTCCAAATAAGTGATTTAATTCAAACTGACTTTGCCAATTAATCAGTTAGAAAGTGCTTTCTGTGACATTATCCTCCCTTCCTGAGAAAGAGAAGGACCAGGGAGGCTGTGAACCACTTTAGACTGAAATTTCTCTTTATGGAGTTATTCTTCCATCCCTGCACTGCATATGGCAGAGTGGGAGAGGACTGGAAGCCCTCTGTCCAGCCCCAAGGAGCCACTGACCACCTGGCCCACGGCCTGGGAAGAGCACACACAGCCCACGGTTCTCCCCTTCCATGAACAGGCCCAGGAGTGGTAGAGCAGTACCTTACTCCTCTTGGTACTTCCTGGAAAGGAAGAATGTGACAGGCTCCAAAATAGCCTTCCAAGAACAGCAGCAAAGAAAAAACACCCAACCAAGTTTAGGACAGCTTGGTCAAGCTGTGAATGAAATTAATACAAGTCAGGATACTACTGAGCCCAGAAGCATAGGAAACCCTTTCTACGGATTGCCACGTATTCAAGAAAAATATAAAATTCAGTTTCCCTCCCATTTAGCAAAAAATGGGTACATAAAAGGATTGTTCATGTGACAGAAGGAACTCAATCCTTCCAGAAACATCCTTTTTCCCTAAAATAGAGTAATCAAGTTTCCTACCTAAACCTGGATAAACAAACCTACAAGATATGTCTAAAATGCAGGAATGGAAGACAGAATTTAATTCCAGTACTTTATGCAACTACAGAGTTGTCTTAACCCGGTTTTCTTAGGCAGAGACTTATTCTAGCATAGTACGTCTACTGCTTTTTGACTGATTTTGATCTGAAAAAAAGAAAATACTCAAAATATCCTAGAACTTGGAAGCTACATGGAAGAGAAGTCCTCAGCATGTGCTCAACCTAGGTAAGGTGTAATATATGGTCACATATTAGAAAATGTCAGAGAAGCCAAGCACAGGAAAAGCAGTCATGTACCACGAGTAAAGCACAGAAACAGAAAAATGTGACCAATCCTTAAATTAATTTTCTACAAGAACAGATTTTTATTACTTCCATGGCCAGTGAGACTTATTTTGACCAGCAATTTCCTAGAACACAGCTGTAGGCCACCACAATTAATTATTTAAGTTTTGTTAAAAGTTTAATGTACTTACAGGTCTTTCATTTGGATCAATGAAAAATATCTTAATGATTATTTCAAATTCACCCCAGCCTGTTTCGGTGATTTCATATGGTGGTTTGGTAACAACTGCAATAGGAAACACGTAAGTGTTAATCCCATGATAAAGCCAGAACAAAAGCCCAGTTCTAGGAACAAATGCCAAAATGCAAAACCCACCTCTTAAAGGATTACCGTAGCTCTCATGCAACTTGAATTGAATTTTTTTCACATAAGCAGACATGTCCTAAAACAGAAACACTGTTATTTCTGATTATTCAGCACACCAAGCTACTATTCATTCATCTATCCTACATGCCTATCATTCCTTCTGACTTTAAAGAGTATTTCTTCTGACTTTAAACACAGAATGAAAGCAAACTAGGACGTCCAAAAATTAGTTCTGGCACACAGGTCTGTCAGAATTTTGTCCCCATGAATGTTCTCCAGTCTTCCCCTAAACTGGAAAGATCACTCCAAAAAACATAAATGGAAGCATGCCTTTCCCATGGTTTTCTTTTTTGGAAACCCACCAGTCTATGTGTTTCCTCTGCTTACAGCCAAAGACCCTCCTGCCCTTTCCTGGAATCTCGGCTTTCCAAATCCCCACGTCCCGGTGCTGCTCGGCTGGAGAAGATCGCTAACATCACGGAGTCCAACCCTTAACCCAGGACCACCGCTAAGCCATGTCCACAAGTGCCACATCCACAGGGTTTTGCACACTTCCAGGGATGGCGCTCCCCCGGTTCCCCGGGCCGCCCGTTCCAAAGCCCTATCAGCCTTCCGGTGAAGCGGCTCTGCTGTACCTCGTTCCGGTACGGCTTCACGTACACCGTCCACTGGTGCGTGTGACCATCCTCCTCTCGCTTCTTCCCAAAGTACCGCGCGACGTTCCCGTACACGATCGGCTTCACGATGGTAACGCCCTTAAAGAAAAGGAACACAAGCGGACACGGCGCGTTCAGAGAGGCGCTGCCGCGCCGCCCCCCGCGGCCCGAGCCCCGGCGGTGGCCGCCCAGGCCGCACCTTCACCCTGCCGCCGGAGTCAGGCCCGAACTCTGCCATTCTCTTGAACATATTNCGAAGGACTGGAGGACTCGGTGGACTCCTCTGGGGAGCAGAAGCCAGACCCTGGCTGCAAACCATTTTCCAGAGCATCCCCCTCCCGTGGTGCTCCTATGCCTGTGCTGGGACTCCTGCCACACAAGAAGACAGTGAAGATCATGCCTAACCCACTCCCAGAAAGCAAAAATTGCCTACCCTGTTCCTTGCATGAGCTAGATCTCATGTGAACAGCACTGCTCAGCTCTGTAATGTTACAGCTCTTCTTATTAAAACAAAGCAAGTTGGCAAGACTGGCAGCTGGGCCAGTCTTTTAAAAGTGGTCAAGCTCTGTCTTCAAAGAAAAATTTTCTGAGGTTAATTTAACTTCTAATTAATGGCTTCTGTGGAAAACTCTCTATTCCAGTAACAAGATGGACAAGAAGGGGAATGGTGCAGGTCCTGCTCTAAAGAAACCTTTTCCTCCTACATGCTCATAACTCCTTTACAGATCCCCCTTTGGGAATGGTGGGCTTGGACATTTCTGCTTCAGTTTTTAAAGACAGAGGTGCAACCAACTTTTGTTAATTTGTCAGAAAGAGAACAGTATTAAGAGCATCAAAAACTCCATCAGAAGCTATCCTACAAACCCTGTTAAGATCCCACCTGGAAAAGTGTGCACCTTTCTGTTAAAAAATATATAATAAAATGGTTTGGGTTGGGAGGAACCTTAAAGACCATTTAGTTCTCGCCCTCCCCCCCTGCCATGGGCAGGACTCCTTCCACAAGACCAGGCTGCTCAGTGGAACGTGGCCTTAAACACTTCCAGGGGTAGGGCATCCAGAACTTCTCCGCGCAACCCATTCCAGTACCTCGTAGTACTGTTTCATAGCTTCACAGCCTCAGAGTGAAAAATTTCTTAATATCTAGTGCATTATCTCCTGTTATAGAAAAAATAACTGAAAGGTAAATATGCAAGAACAGGGCAAATTGGTGTAAACACCATGTGGCCTAAAGAAGGCCAGAGCCTCCTTACACAAATTTGTCAAAATAAAGGCAGAGAAAGTATTAACTAGCTGTTGCAAATGCCTTAAGGGGTTAAGTACGATAGGAAGGGAAGTAACTAGAGTGAGCAGTATCAACACAAAAATCAGATTAATATAATCTAGCCAAGAAGCAGCTCAGGCAGCAATTTCCTTTTGTAACCCCTGGAGCATGGGAGGAACACAGTAGACGTCCTGTAAGAAGTGCAGGAGCAAACACCCCAGACAGACCCTATGAGGTTTTACGATAAATCATGGAAGAAATTAAAGAATGCAGTTGCCTGCCCCAGGACAAGATTGAGCTTCATATCTCAGGCAGCATTTTCCAGTCTTTCTTGCTATTTTGCTTTCTTGTGTGGCCTTGCAATGAAGTATGGAAGGCTAAATCACACCCACACCATTCCCAACCTGTTTTGCCTATAAGTATGGCCAGTCATAGAGAAGACAGATATAGGCTCATTGAAAAAGAAATAAATTCCTTTTTTAAATCTCATACAAAGATTTGTTCACCAAAAGAATAGTTAATGGATTTATTATCTGAATATTTACAGGCTTGAATGTTGTTACCAAGACAGAAGCACATGTAAGAAAAGAAGGGGCAGAACTGGAAAAACTGGCACTGGACATGTGCTCTGTGCCAACTAAAATAAAAATCATCTCAAATGGAGAAGTCTTCAAGGCACTCACTGAATTTCAGAGTCAGAGGCAGATGGTGGCTATGGAGGGAAAACCTTTGTTGGAACATGTGGAATGAGAAGAATCCCATAACAAGATGACATGGGAGAGACTGGAATTGGATGGGATTGTTTGAACTGGACCATGTTAGGCAGGTTCCTGTCTGTAGCAAAGGGCTGGGAGCACCCTGAAGAACACAAGTGCTGAAATCTGCTTCTACCAACCTGTTTTTGGGAGCTGCTGCACAAGATCTGCCACCATGCTGTAACTGTTGAGCCCAGCCTCTGTCCAGGCGTGCAGTTTAGGTGAAGCTTTATCATATGCCACTGCTGTGAAAGGAAAGAGCCACGTACAGGGAGCTGGCTGCTCCTCAGGGCTGAGCCCTTCACCTGCCAGCTGTCCTCCGATGGCACGCGGATACTGGCACACACAACAAATAAAGAACAACTTCCAACTCCAGATCCTCAGCAAAATTATCAGGTTCTTCAGCATCTTTACCCAGATTAGGTCATCCCAAGATTTAATTCCAAAATAGTGGGGTTTAATTTTCCTTTTTTTTCTTTTTTTTTTCTTAAGTTCATAAGAGATGTTAACATTTTTATTCTTTTTAAGGGGATTACATACAATCTCACGGGAGCTGATCTTGTAGAAGTGTCATTTAAGACAAACTTCTTCCAGCCCTGGAAAGGACAAACTGAGTGGGGGAAGGGGCCACCTGCTCCAAGATCAAGTGCAGTTCGAGGTAGCACAAACCTGGCTCCAGCAAGGAATGGTATATCACCATCTCTCTCACTAAACCTGACTGTTTTAACAGACTACTAATTTAATTCGATGGTAGTGTGGTTTTGGCAAGTTCCTCCTTTTTCCCTTAAAGAAAGAGTTGCATTTTTAGAAGCTTTCCCTTCTTCAGTAATGTATCCAAGCCCCTCACAGTTAAAAATCTGAACTATTGCTGTAATTATAACTAAAAAAAAGGAGATGATAATGTAGAAGTTTCAGTTTTATTTCTAAATTCTTTTTGAGTAAAAGCCATAAAACTGATTTTAAAATATGATAAATTACTTAAATAAATGGAACAAGCAGGGGATAACTTGGAATTAGGAGGGCACAGTAGGGATCCTAGATGACAAAATAAGTTATTTTTCTGAAGTATCATACTGTTACCACTGTGAAATTAACACCAAGAAAATTTTCCTGGACTCCTGCTGAGATAGAAGCCAGCCAGCAGATAGCTTTAATCTTATGGAGAATTTATACTTACATAGAGAAGCCCAGAATACAGCTTTTTAGAGCTGCTAACAGAACACTGGCCTTCTCTGACTCTTTTTATTCAAAGCACTTTATGTATTAAAAAAAGATCCCACCAAACAATTTAGACATTTTTTTCAACAGTTTCTTCTGCAGTGTTCTGTTGGCCATTCTAAACCATTCACCATTTTCATTACCCTTACACTGAAGTCTTTGAGAAAGTAGGGGCTATGAACCTACATCTTGCAAATATTCCAGGCTAAATCACTTACAGGGAATTGAGAACTGCACTTTTAATTACATATAGGCTCCAATTAACTTTTTGAGGTGAGAGCCCGAGTCCCTTACAACTTGACCCATGAATAAGGATTCTGTTTGGCATGAATGGTCTCTGTTTCCATCCCTTCCCACCAAGTGTGGAGCTATCGTCCAAGCAGAGCCATGTGTTTTTTAAGTGTAGCACAGTCTGCAGATTGTAAACGGCGGCAAGGGCAGCTGCCTGTCAAAAGAAGTAAATGGCTAAGAGAGAAACAGGACACCAGCGAGCCTCAGAAATCAGTTTTAAGTATAAAAGTAACCATTCTGAAATGCAGTAACTCCATAGAGCTCACTGCTCCTTCAGAGGCAAATGCTGCCTGTTCCCCAGGGGAACCCACTCATCTTCAGAGGGGTTTTAGAGATGCATTCCACTACAGGTAACGTTTTACCTGCCTGGCTGGACACAATCTTTTTCCAGTGTTTTTAGCATCAAAGAAAGGTTTCTAAGCCTTAAAGTATTTCAGTACCAGTGTTTCATATAGGGAAACACACACAGGCATTTAAGAGCAGTGCACTCAAAAGGCATTCAGGCAATAAACAGGGATTTTTTAATGAGGTGTCAAGGCAAGGAAAAGAAAATACAGCTTGTTTATTTTGTGGAGAAGGGGGGAAGAAGTGACTGCTATTTTCTTAAATTTAGGACAGTTGAGGATTATTACACCTAGTTTTGCTGACAATGCAGACATAATTAATGAGATTAATAATTAAGTGGAGTGGAGAGGTTTTGTGATGCCACTAGATGGCAGAAAAAGCCCTTTCACACTCCTTGATCACATCGACACCATTTTGAACATACTCCTTGTGTGACAGAACACTAGGGGTCTATCTTCACCATTAAGATGCAGGATAAAAGAAAAAGTCTACTCAGTGACTCCCAGTGCTAAGTAGATTCAAGTAGTTTTGAAAAAAATGTTCACCAATAATTTTTAAAACCATCTGTTTACACTGGGTCCTTTCTATAAAGCTGGGAAGCCTTGTTTGAGAAGAAATTAATTTTACTTCCCATTTGCACCAAGGGCACAAGATGCACAAGACTTCCAGCAGTCTGATGGGAAGCAAAATGCTAAAACTCTTCTGCAAATTGTTCAGAAGAGATGAATAAACAGGTTCAGATAACTGAAAGGAATAGCAATCTTCTATCTGCAGCGAAGAGCCCTGTTTCTATTGCGCAGCAATTTTTTTCACACTGTCTCTCCAGGAACAGAAAGAGTGGAGAAAAAAGCTGAAGAATTTTTGATCACTTCCTTGAACCCCATATACTTTGTTTCAGCATTAAAAGCGTGAGCTGATCAGCATTTGTCTTCTGTAATATTACACATTATGCTACACTATGTCACTTCTCTTTCACTTCCTGCTCAAACTTAAGTCATTAAAAAACTGTCCAGCAGATCTTAAGTGCACCAGCCCTTCTCCCTCCCTCATCCCAAGGACAGCACCACATCTCTCAAGTTTATATATCCTTGACAATATCCTTGACAAATGTGCTGCATTCCCCAGCTGCCAGTCTACAGCACTGCTTCTGCACCTTTCACAAACCCCTCCTTTCTTCTCCAGACTAAGAAAGGAAATATATTACCACATCACTCTCACTTTAGTCTCTTTTGTACACCTCCCAGCAAGTTCCTTTTCCTGGACACAGAGCACGTTTATCATCTTCTCCATTCCCAGTCATTTACTCACATTTTACAGAAGCCATCACTTGCTTTTGTATCTTCCAAGAGATAAAAGAACAGCTAAAAATTCAATGTGACAGATACATTTTCCTCTTCATGCAGTTCCAGCTTATCTGTCCATCTGTTGCATAACAAAATCTCCTGAGCAGCTGCAGCCTTACCTACACTCATAGAACATGAATGAGCATCAACTCATAAATTGTTCACTGTGTCTGGAATAATCCCTGCTGTTATTCAAAATACATTCAGAAAGCAGTGTCATGCTTTAAGTACTTCAGGATATGCTGAAACCACTGTCAGAAGTGTTGAGTGTGCAGACTACATTTCTTTAACAAGTATGCTGTGCTACCCAGGAGGTTATCTTTAGAAAAATGCTAACTTGGCAAAGCTCCTGTCTCAGCTGACTCCTTTGTATCTGGGAGTGTGATACTGCAGCAGAGTATCCAGGGGACTCAGCTAAATCCCAAGGTAAAACAGAGGTCCTGGCCATAAATGATTAAACCAGTTTTTCCTTGCCTGGTGTGTCACGATTTGTTATAGTTCAGACCTTCCGGGTACAGACACTCAGGTGCCTGCACCTGAACTTCATGTAATAATGTTTGTAAAAAAGGCATCTTCGTGATCACTACACACATACCTCTGTCTTCCTTTACTCAGTCTGCACTGGACAAACTTACCTTTTCTAGCTTCATACAGACTTTGCTCTGCTGATTTGGGTGTTTGATTTGCTTTCTGCTGCTCCTCTCTTTTGCAGCTTACCATTTTCCCTAGACAAGCTGCAGTATTATGGAACTGTTTGAATGATGAACCAGGGGAAAATTAGAAGGCAGAGAACAGCATTAATACTCCAAACCTGAGCATCTCTTTCCAGCCCAAACAAGGGTTAAAAAAGACACTTCCAACTCCTTTACTCAGTGCCTGCTTCCCTGAAGGTGCTCAAGATGTCTCACTTCCATAGAGATGGATTTCCAAAACCAAAGTCTCTCTCCAGTAAGTAACTCCTGTATTGACAGAAAGTAAAGCAAAATGCCACCTTTGTGAGAGAAGAAACTTCAGTGCATTCAGCAAGGTTGGTGCAGAAAAGGTGCAGCAGCAAAGGGACAACTTTCTCTTCCTGTAAAAACATCCGGAGAACTCAGCTGTCCCATTGCCTGGCATGCAGAACCCACAGCAGACGTGCACAAGAACTCTGGATCTTCCTCACAGAAAAAGTTCCTACAGGCCACTAATCTCCCTTCAACTGCACTTGGCCTAAGAACAGAAAGCTCACAGAGCTGACTATTTTAGGCTCCTCTGCCAAGCCTCACAAATGCCTTCCACCTCCCTCTCCTCCCAAAAAACTGACAGTCAGTAGTAAGGGCCACACAGTACTCAGCCACGTACAGCCACGTTCAGGAACAGGTTTGTCCTGGTGGGGGTGATTTTGGGTTTTTGGCATTTTTACCTTGTTTCTAACCCTCAGACGATATAACAGATGGGAAGTTAGCTCTCTTTGCTGAGGTGGAAGAGAGGAAGCTTCTGCACCAGCTTCCACATTGTTAAGCACTGGAGACTCTCCAGTCTTAGAGAAACAAGCAAGGACAACAATCTGAAGCCTGGATTCCACCACAATCTCTCGCTCCAGCTCACCTAGGGCTGTGGGCCTTTCAATCTGCAGCAGTTATGAAGACCCTGAAAAAGGTTGGAGGCAAGGTTCTTACAAGCGGAATTGAGCAAGAAACTTTTCCTAATAATCAAATTAATTCCTTCTCTGCAACCCAAAGGGCAGTATTTTCCTTAGAGAACTCTCATGGAGGAAAAGAAACCCCATACTTGTATTACCTTCCCCATTCTCCAATACCATTTCAAAGCGTACCTTGATGGTCTTGCATCCTGGTTAGTTGACCTATGCTTGAACACCTCCACAACGAATTCATCCACGTACTACTGAATCCTCACTGTGTTTATCTTAGAGAATACATCCCGTGTTTTTGGGGACAGAATGCTTTACACTTGTCTCACATTTCAGCAATTGGAACTGCTGAACACCCTAACCTGGAGGAAAATTGCAAGAAGATACTTTCAAAATCAAGAGTTCACAATTATTTTCCCCTCTGCTCTTAACCTAAAAGGAAGCCTGCAGTCCCCTGAGCCCCACCAGCCCAACACCATTTCCATCTGTGTCTGAACCTTCACGTGGTCAATGAAACCAAGCTACAACACACTGTCATGTTGCTAAAAACTCAGGTTGTAACAGTGAAATTTTGACACAATACAGTAAACCCAGTGGCCAAGTTGGCTTTGCTATCCTGTTGCTTGCTATTCTGACCATTAATGTCTGAGCCCTTTAGAGTAAGTGAATGTTATTTCCATTACACAGGTTTAGAGCACTACCAAAGAAATTCAGGTTAATTTTCCAATGAATATTTTGTTTCCTCTGCAGAGACCTGTACAATTACCCATTGGGTTTAAATACAGTCACGAATGTTGTGTTCCTCCAAGCCAATCAGATTACATTTTAGATTTATTTTTGAAACTATAGATAGAAATATTTTTTCCCCAATGAAAACCAGCATTCTCACATAATCTTACCACTGTCAGATGGTAGAGGCTCATCAAAGGCCTAAAATGGAGCCAACAGCACAGAAAATGATACCAGTAATCTAAGATG
>VYZQ01067259.1:5133-61651 GCA_013400655.1 Mystacornis crossleyi | reverse complement strand
ATTTAAAAAAAAAAAAAAAAAAGGAGATTAGGTAAATAATATTCATAACAGCTTAAGACTCAGACCTGATACAATTCTAGACAGGTACGTATACTGAGGTCTTGAACAATGCTACCACATGATTCACTTAATATTAACTAGAAGCTTATTATTAAAATAGCCTATTAAAAATAGGCATTTTCCAATTCCTTACAAGGTTTTTTAAAAGGCTAATTTCATACTTCACTTGATGTTTAAGTGGTTATTAGCACAGTCACAGGACAGTTCCAACTTAAGAGAAGCAAAAATATAATGAATGCTGTGTAAGCCATCAGTACCATTTCCCCTCCTACTGACACAAAAAATTATGACCATGTTACTTCTTGAATCACTCAAAAGCTGAAACTAACTTCAGAGTGATCTGAGAGCAGTTTTTGAAGAAGCATACGAGCCTCAGACTTTCAAATTATTTTGCTTACAGTGGTTTGAGAGCAGAAAAATCAGAGAATAAACATGAAATATGGAGTACAAATTCTACATACATATCAACTGTTACAATGCTGTGGTTTTGTCTTTGCAATTCAATCCAAATCCAGTTTAAATAGGAAATAATCAACCCAATAACAAAAACATAAAAAGAAAAATTTAACATTCAGCAGTTATAGAAATTCAGACAGATTAAGATTGGGACAATGTATCAGCTAGAAATACATTATTGAGTATCAGTTAAATTAAAAAAAAAATCTGCCTAGTAAGTCAGGACTCATGCTAATGAAGTTACATTACTGTTCTGTTTGTACACATTAATTTTGCTGTTAATTCTTCTAAATGTCGTTCTGTTGGGTTCTTAGTTTTTTTGACGAATACTGGTTAGATATTTGTCTTAAATCCACTCTTCTCTTTTGTATTTATAGGCTTTATATGAGGAAAGGCAAGATGTTCCAAGGAAGCATTCAGCTTATAGTAATGTAGGAGAATGGATTGAAGCCTTACTCAAGTCAAGGCATAAAAATCTTGCAAGAATTTAATTTTAAATCATGAAGTGTACAAACAGAAGTGTAAACACCTGGTATGGTACAACTAAACTTTTTATAGAGTTCTATTGTTATAAACATATTTGGTAAGTCATTCCAATTTAACCCATCTCTATAAATTTAATACAGTACAAACTGAATTTCACTGTTTACAAAAATGTTCACAACGGACCCTCAGAATCCTTCTGAACTAGACGTGTAACACTTTGGAAAAATGCCAGTACAGTATCACAGTTACGACTATAGGTACACAGTAAGGGGAAATATCGGTGCCATTCATAGGGTGCAGGCACACAGGCAACTTCATGTTTTCTGGCAGAACACATTAATATGGGGAATAACTCATTTCAGCACTGTTGATATTTATTAAATGACTGAGCGTTCAATTCATTTATGAATATTATTCAATGTAAAAAATGAAACAAAAAATGTATGGCAACATACATCTTAGTGAAAATGAAACATACAAACCAGGAGATAACTGTATTTCTTTTATATGTGTGTGTGTATAAATATATAAAAACAAAACTACAATAAAGCTCTTCTTCATTAAGACAGCAACAAGACAAAATGTTTACAACTTAAAAAAAATACCAAATGCTTTCACTTACATGTAGGATACTAAATTTGCCCTTTAAAGCAAGTTCTTAGGACCTATTTTCTTCGCACAAGGGAATCTTACCAAGACACCCTTTTGAAAGAAAAGAGAAGTCCCAACACACAACAAAGCTGAAGAATCTTGCAAATATAAATCCCACCTGAACTAAGACTGACATCACAGCCTCAGTGTAAATTGTGCTTTGGAAATTATGAAATGCAACCTAATGCTGTTTGATTTATTTTCTGTGGGTACCAGGGTAGGAAATCTGTACTCGGCACAGTAAATCTCTATTTGCGTGCACAACACTAAATACACAAAAATTAAAGCTAGATTAGTAAACTATGCCAAGGTTTAAAAAAATTATCTTTCATTCCAGGCTATTAACAATATTTAGTATGGCTTGCTCATCTCCACCAGAAGGAAAACACTCTGGAAATGCATCCATTACTCAGCTCAATGGTTACCCCTATTAGTAACAACTATTTGCAAATATCAAAAATATGCAGTTATTATAAAAGGTTCCCAGTTCAACACAAGAAACTGCATTTACTTTTGTTATATCTGTATTTTTATGTTCTACTATTTTACAATTAAGAACCATAGTTGATATTTTTACTAAATTCCAGAAATATTTCTACCAATCAATTTTTAATGGCAAAAAGTGGCATTAACAGAAATATACTGCCAACTTTATTTTAGCTGCCATGTTTCATCTTCCTATCTAAGCCTTTGACTCCCCTTCTCTAGGTCAGTTACTGCTTTTTGTGTCCTCTGTTGCTAGCATATGAACCCAAGACAACATCCCACTTAATTCTCAACACACTAAGAACATTTAGTATCATAATTTGTTCTCTCCCAGAAAAGCATCAGTGACACAAAAAGCCTGACTGAAAAACTGACACTTAACACATACAAAACTGTATTTTCACTTAGGACTATAGTACATTTTATTTGACTTTCAGAAGGTTTGCTTTGTAATATCTATAAATGAACTTCCAAGAATAAATAACACATGCAAATCTGGAAACTAAATCGGAGGTTAAATGTAAGAAATGGAAGCTGGGCAGACAGGCACATCTACAAGCTTCAATTTCAGTGTAGGTGTAAGGGAAAGTTCTTTTAAAAAGGGAAAAGACCACTAAAGAGTCACTATTAGGTAGGGTTGGGGGTTTTTTTCAATTGTCAAATATAGGGAATCATGGGTAGCTTTAATCCCAACCCTCAAAACAGTACATTATATAATGTAAACATTTCTATGTATTTTTAAGCAGTCCACTGAAAAAACCCATTGTTTAGCATGGTACTCTAGCTGTCTAGGCATCTGATGCATACAAGACTTCAGATACATGAAATAAAAGAGCACGTTAGTTTGTGAACAACCAGAAAAGAATCAATTCTTTTGTCATACATTTGTTTACTAGTTTTCAGAAAATTACTTTACTACCAAAAGAGAGAGGGACTGAAAAATCAGGGTGGTGGGCAACAACTGAAAATAGCTTTTACTGAAGGTTAACACCTGAATTTAGCCAGAAGGCAGAAGATACTGACAGGTCACATTTCATAAAATAAAGAGCAAAACTTGGTTATATTTCCTGAATTTGACTAAAACTCACCAGGAAGAAAAAAACCAAAAAACCCAACACAAAACAAAACAACAAAATCCACAAATACTAAAACCCAAAAAATCACCACTGTACTTGTGCAAGGACAGTAACTGTATGGACACTGAAATAATCCACACACAATCTATGAATGGCTAAATGCTGCGGTCCTTACACAAGTATATTTTAAAATACAAAATTAGTACCTTTAAATACAATTAAGAAATAAAACTGTAAAATTCATGTAATATTTTAAGATTACAAAGAGAACAGTCTGACTTATTACCTTTTTAAGAAGTGGTTCAATTACACACTGGGAACACTATTATCAGCCAAAATAAAAGAAGTGGCATGCAGAATGTAGAAGATAATTGCACAGATTCTTGCTCCCTTCCAAGACTAGTTAATTACCTGTTGCTACTTACCTATGTTCATGTCAGGTGCTGCAAGAAGAAAGTGATTCAGTACATACTGCATCATTTAAATATAGACATGAATGGTGTAAATAATCTCAAACCTAGAGTGGTTACTTTTAGCGAGTCAGTTAAGTTCAAGAACACGAAAGAAATGCTCACCTTCTTTAACGGTGACGATATTCTCTCTCTCTGTCTCGTTCTCTGTCACGATCTCTGTCACGATCACGATGCCTCTCTCTCTCACGGCTTCTTTCCCGGTAATAGTCATCGTGGCGATCTCTACTACGTGATTTGTGGCGCCTACTTTTTTCTCGTGACCTACTGTGGTCCCTCTCTCTGGATCGCTCACGTCTTCTAAAAGAAATTACTTCATTAACTTTGTCTTCAAAATACTTGTCATCCCCACACCAGTTTTGTACTCTGCTTATGAGTATGAATTTGATGAAAAACAGACATGAGGGAAAGATCTGTTCACTGTGATGCAGGTGTATTTTTGTATATATGATTAAAGATACCTGGTACAAACAGTGGTGGCTAAGAACTCAGTTACAGGTAGTAAGGGCACCCACTTCCTAATCTAGCAAAGAAAAGTCAAAGTACATATTCAGAATGGAGGATGACAAATCAGCTGGGGGAAATGCACCACATCTCAAATGATCACTACAACATGGCTGCTAATTTGCATATGGAAAATATGTGCCAAAACCACTACATAAAACTAAGAGTTAAATTGAAGCGAGTCAGATCAATTTTGAAAAGAGGGTTAAGAAAAAGGCAGTTTTCCTAAGTTCAGGAAACCCTTATTTGGTTCCTTCACACATTTCTTGTACAACTGAGCAAATCACTACACTTCTTGCATGCCTTAGTTTCTTCTCTGTGAACTAGCCCTGCACTACACTTTTTCTCTTTCCTAAGTAAGAGCAGATGGAAGAGGAAAGTTTTACCTGGATCCAGAACCATAGGACTTGGACTCAATTCCATGAAGGCAGTCCTGAAGAGAGCTAATAAGTACTTTGCAGCGATCATCTGCAGATACTTTGGACTGTTTGATTAAGGAAATTGCAGTTACCAAGGTCTCTATAGCACTTCCATAGTCCCCTGAAAATGATGTAAGATCAGGATCAGAAAGCTATGCAAATTAAAACATAGATTTTTATCTCTAACAGTATTACGATTTTGAGTATCTTCTCTTAAGCAGCCATCTAGATAACTTACTGTAGCACCAAGTATTAAAATACTGTCAAGATCAGTACTCAGGTTTTCTTGGAAACCAGCTGAAGCACAGTACCAAATCAGTCATAAGTTGTACCTAAATTCAGTGTCCTATTAGGAAAATGTGGCTTCACGCCTTCCAGATTCCTAATTTTAAAAAACCCTATAAATTCTTTTCAGTTGGGTAGAATAGCAAACACATTAAGTTTTACTAACCAGCACTGGCATCTGATACAGCTCTCGAAATGGCACTGCTTGAGATCGCCCTATTTCTATTCATGATTTCTTCAAATTCTGCTTCACTTAGAGGTGTCCTTGCAGCATCCATTTCTCTGCAAGCAATAAAACTAGTATTTAAAAGGTTAAGGAGAACTTCAGAAGCTATCATTGCAATTTCAACAATCCAAGTTTGCAACTTTAAGCAGTGACAAACAGAAAAGAAAGCAGGATCTGGGTTTGGTTTTGGTTTTTGTTAAGGACCATTGTTATAGTATAAAATCCTGAAAGCTTAAAAAAACCCCAAAAAACCCCAACAAACCAACCAAACGAAAAAAAACCCCAAAAAACAATTAAGACATTGCTGTATAAATAGACTTATTTTTTGTTCACCCCATCTATTTCAAACATTCAGCAGCACTTAATATTGTGCTTTACAAATATTTACAATTTTCGTAAAATCCTCAAAGGTACGTAAACAGATATTCCCAACTGAATGGATGTGGAAATACATGTACATAGGCAATGCAACTTTGAGCAAAATTAGAGATAATTTTCATAACAGTACCGGAATCAGAACTATATGATCCTGTTTCCCAGATCTCAACTAAGACCAGAATGCTGTAACTTTTGAAAAACAAATATAGTTATCATCTTTAAAACACTCAATTTTCTGAATGATATGTCAGCATTTTACAGCAATTTTTTTTTCTTAATTTCTGGTCAAGTTCGAGGTACTCCAATTTAATCTCCATACTAGTCACAGTAAGGAGGAAGCAATAAAGCAGAATCCTCATACTCATTACACTTCAATTATCAGCTACCTACAGAGGGTTTGCAAAGTAACAGAAGTAAACCTAAATTTTCCCAAAAGTTTTGCAGTGTCCTATTAGCCAGTCTCTGTGTCACATAGAAAATTTGGAAAAATGTGTTAAGAGATAAATGCTGAGACTGTCAAACTGGCCCACTGCTTGATATTTCTAGAACAGTGTTAGTTCTTCTGGTAGAAAGAAAATGCAGAATAATAAGCAATGCTATCCTCTTAATTGCAAGAAGTGGAACAAGATCCTATAGCCAGTTTAGCATAAGAGGAAATGTCTAAAAATTCATACCTCCCTGAGTTTTGAGTATTATTTTTCGTGTGCCTCCCATAGAATGGAATATGTAATTTTTCTCTTATGGACATGTTATTTCCAGTGAAACGCCTATGATATATAATTAATGACAATTTAAATAGTTATGGATGATAGCTTTAACATTATTAATGAAAATACTGGACAGTAAGTTATACTGTCTTATTCCCACTCCTTCCCTCCCCAGACATTCTATAAACTGCACACAACCTTGATTTTGTCCATCAAAAAACACCCAACACCTTATAGTCTTATATTTCAGGCAATTAAGCCAAATGCTTGAATTTCTATAGGGTTTTTTTGTATGACCATCACATGTACAAATGCTTGGGGGGGTTTTAAACTTTGTGGTAAAAAAAGAATCAAAGCAAAGCATCTTTGCAGAAAACATTTTAAGCCAGAAAAGTGTGTCTCATGCTAGTTAAATTTACTACTGAAAAATTCGAATCTATGTAAAATTGTCTCTCTTACAATTTATGGCAAAATTTTTGACAAATACAAATATGGTGAAAATCAAGAAACAGCAGCAAGACAGAAATGCTTGAAATCACAGATGAAAAAGATGTTTCAAACAAGATGTGAAAAACTTGACAAGTCAAGTCAGGGACTTAAGAACTCTGTCGCAGGTAAGATTAACCATAGAAAAAAACCACTGCTACAAACACAGCAAGAGTGCACCAAATGAGCAGAAACATCTCGGTAGGAAAAGAAGATAAAAGTCTTGGAGTAAATTCACACCTGGCTTTTAAGACAAACACTGGGTTTTAATTAAGTCCTGAAGAAAAAAGGGACAAGCAATGCTGCTGAAAGATGAAAATGGTATGAGCTTGGTAAGACCTCAACATATGCACATATTTGAAAAAGAAAACTCCAGAGCATTCTTAAAAGGCAGCCTGCAAAGCACGATGATACACGTAAAAAGTCAGAATTTCAAGTTAAGACAGAAGCACAACCAGAAGCTGCTGCATAAGAAGTGATATATAAGTTTACATGTAGAACACATGGAATGATGACACTGCCAAATAAAGCAAAGATAAACAGCTCAGAGCTGAAAAGGGAAAGTAAGATGACTGGTGTTGCATGTCAGGATTTTCTTCCTGCTGCAAACATGTTTCTCAGATTTATTCCCCTGGAGAAGTTAAAAGGGGCAAACTACAGGACTGGTGGGATCCCTTCTGGCCCTACTTTTAATTGTTCCTAACATTTGCCTTAAAAGGGAAAAATCAAATGCTTGCAACAAGAGGAGTAAAATCTGCTACCCAAACACATTAGACCAAAAGAACTCACCTTCCAGGCGGCCCATAGTCACCTCTGTCATATGGTGGAGGTCGGCCATATGGATCTGTTGGAGGTGGGCCACGGCTGTCTGAAGTGGGTATGCCGCTATTAGCAGGTGGGGGGAAGAAAGCTGGATTCACATGTGGTGCCGGTGGTGGAGCACCTGGAGGTGGCCCAGGGAGATGTGGAGGAGGTGCAAGAGTCAGGGGTGGCCCAAGAGGGCCAGGCGGACGAGGGGGAAATGGACCCGGAGGTGGAGGTGGACCCTGCTGAGGTGGTGGCGGACCTGGTGGTGGCCCGTAGCCTGGAACTGGTGGAGGAGGGCCTGGAGGAAGTGGCCCAAGTGGAGGCTGACCAAAAGGCTGTCCTGGAAACAGAACTGGTGGTGGTGGACGATCACCACGATTAGGAGGTCCAGCTAATGGAGGTGGGAGGACCTGACCAGGAGGTGGAGGGCCTGGTGGGCCTGGTGGGCCAGGAGGACCTAAGGGTGGACGTGGGGGAGTTTGTCCAGCTAAAACAAAATAAAAAACAGAAAAAACAAAACAAACAAACAAACAAACAAAAACAAACAAAAATAAAATTGAGTGAATAAATACAAAGAAATAAAATTCTTTAAAGTTCTTCCTTTTTTTATTCTTAAAAACAATGACCAAAGAAAAAGAAAGCAACCCTCCCTCCCTGAACATTGCTCAACATGTACAAGACATGCATGTTCCAGCTTTGGGTCCAGTAGATCAGAAAATTTTTAATTTATCTGTATCTGTTGATACTAGGTATCTAGAGATATCTAAAGAGAAGAACAGTATCTTGAAAACTGACAACTCCCCTCCTCAAATCACTTAATCACCTGCTGTTGTTTCCAAAACCCACAAGAAGATTACAAAAGCTAGAAAACATGGCATCTTACTGTAGCTAGTCTTTCATATGAGGCTTAGGATAAAATGTATATTAGAAATATGGGAGAAGCTATACTGAAGAAAGCAATGTAAATGCAGTATCCAAACCTACTTTTAGATTCTCATTACTGTTTTTTCAATTTGACTGTATCCCTTGGACTGTTGGTAGACAATTTATTACTTTTTTATTTACTAAAAAGTACGTCAGCTGAAAAAAGAACTTCACTGCAGTGCAAACCTAATTGTTTAACAGATTTCTTCTATATCAGATACTAACTAAACATGAAGACCTCCTCTTCGAATTTCTGGTGCCAACTAACTGACCTGTCAGTGGACATGAATCAAAGCTGAATTTCTGATCATGTGCAAACTTGTATTACAGTAAGGAAATTAGTTACTTTACACTCTGCAACACAGGCATTCTCAGCACATACAGCAAATCAGAAAATCTGAACTAGACTACACTAAAGCCAACTCTACTTGCTAACATGATCTATTTTAAGTTTTTTCAAACTTAAAATACGTATATTGACATAGTATAAAGAACGCATCTAAAAAAAGCTCTTATCTTGCTATCAAATCTAGTAAGTACAACTTCCCATTGAGTAGCAACAAAGGAACAGTCAAATCTTAAAATTTAGCTGGGAACACTGATTATGGTTCATGAACTGATTTGATCTTTATCATTTCCCAAATAAGTATGCCATACTGAAACAAGAAAAAACAAGTAAGACTGAAACGCCATATATGAATAATTTTACCTGGGAAAGGTGGTGGGGGCCCTCCTGGCCCTGCTGGTCCAGGGAATCTGTCTCCACCTGGAATGGCACCTGGAAACCGGCCCCGACCTCTATTACTAGGTGGAAATGCTGCTCGTGAGCTTCCTCCTGGGGGACCAGCTTTACCTTCCCCAGACATCTGGCCAGATTGCGTGGCTGCAATGGAAAAGCAGAAGTGTCATTACATACATCGAAATAGGTTAAAGCATTTCAATACCTCATCTAAAGTTTTATGCAGTGCCAAAGCACGACCTTATGAGCACTAACGTGCTCCCTGTACGCAAACCCAACACATTTGGAGAGGAAAATCTTCCCTGCTAAAATTCCATGCTCCATACTAAAGGAAGAGGATCTGGAGCGACTGCCAGTCTTTCCTTCCATGAAGCCCAAGGCCACAAATGATTAGGACTGGGAAACACAAGACATGGTGCCAAAGTACAGCACAGAACCACTCTTCCCCATTCTGTCATAAACACAGACAGTCCACACATTAGAATTTAGTCCAGTTTGTTTACAAATATTGAATTTCTAAATGCTCTTGTGCTTTTTTTAAAATTACATCCACAAGAAATTGAGAAAGCATCTCCAAATGTTAAGACAAGAGTTGCACAAAGCTGCAACCTTCTTTCAGAATGCAGCAGCTCTTCAGTGTATGAAGTGATTTCTTTAAACAAAGATATGACTCCATTCACCTAGACTCTAAGTATTTTGTAGCTATTTTAAACTGTGTAGAAACTATAAGACGCTGAGCTAAAAACCTGCCATTCTACTTTTTCTGCTTTTGCAAGACAGCACCTAAGAAAAGCTTACTTTTCCTTGACTGCATTTCAAATTGACTCAGAAACTGTTTATTACACGGAGTTACAACAGGATTCTGCCCATGCAATTCTCTTTTAGGCAACAAATCCATCAACTTTTTGGAGGATGCTTCCGATCCCACACCCACAAGGGCAAACCTGAAAGGAAATGAAGAAAGTTACAACACAATTTTTCCGTTTTCTGACATCCTTACACCTCATAAAAAAGATTATGCACAGTAAGCAAAAGAATACTTGAAAACTAGACACAGAAATTGTCTCACAGGTCTTAGTCCAGTTTTCGGAACAGATAAAGTAACTTATTCTCGGACATAAAAGAAGAAAACAAAAGAGCAAGTACAAGATGGATGAAAATTTGTCCCAACAAAGGCAACTTTTTGGTGGAGTATCAACAGACTACATAAGGAACTCATATGACCAAGTTACTAAGCATACTCTGTGTGCTTGTTACTGCTAAAGAGACAGGAAGGCACATTTATGCAGTGAAATTTAGGTTATCGGTGAAAAATGGGCCCAAGCACTTTAAACAGCTAATGGAAAATAAAGATGTAAAGAAAGATTTCAAAACGAAGGTTGGGGGAATAGCATTTACACTGAAGAAAAACAAGCATCGCCACCACACCAACTAAAATCTAGGAATAGTCTTAAATGAAGACAAGGAACAAGCTTTAACTCACAAAATAACGAGACACACAATACCATCAGAAAAATTTATACCTGAAATTTAATTCATTAGTATGAAATGATATGCCTAATCATTTCTGGATCAATAAACTGAGAATAGCAGCTCAAAGATGGACAATTATGAAAACTGAGAACTCCTTCCCCTCCCAAACTTCAGTCCACGTACACAAAAAACAAATGACAAGTTCTTACCCTTTAGACTGGCCATTAGCCCGATTTTCAAAAAATTTTATCTCCAAAATATCATTTACCCCCAGTGAATGAACTGCTTCAGTTAAGTCTTCATCTGTTGTCCACTGAAAAATATTTTTAATATTCAACTATGAGAGTTTATCTGAAACACCAGGCAAAGGGCAACTAAATTTTCCATGGATTTTTGAGAGTGTGTGTGAAACCGATCCAGAAGAATACTTTATTCGGGCTGTCAATATATTCTGACTATTGGAGTAGTCATTTTTATTTTACAATTCAACTATTAGTTCAGCTGATTCATGCACATTTTGCTAAATCCATTCATGTATTTCACAATGGGACAACTTAAGTCAACAGTCAGGTCCTTTACTTACCTATTAGCTCCTGAAATAATGTAATAACTAATGAAAATACACCCATAAAGTATTCTTTTTCAAGCTTAGTCCTAGTAAGAAAGTATCAGAAAGGAAAAAACCTCATGTTTTTATCTGCCTTTTAAAATAGAATTTTGCACATGTGGGCTCTGAAGAACTTGATTTCATGTAAACAGATAAAAGCTCCACTTAATTCAGCTACTGACCAGCTCTTGCACTGTTTGCTTAACTGCAACTGATTTTAAAATGCCTTAACTCGAACCAAGGTAATTATCTTACGGGTGAATGCAGTTCAGTGAGCTACCATAAACCTGTTCTTCTTGGACAGAGAAATAAGCCTCAAGACAAATACCTGAAAACAGTTATGTTGAGTCACTGCCAATGGAAAAGGCCCTGGAAAAATGCGAAAAGTAATTTCAAGAAAATCCCAGAGAACCGTCAACTTCCTTTTAAACTAAAACCTTTAGCAAGAGTTTACTAAAAATTGGGTTTGTTTAATAACCTTGAAGTATTTGCAAGCATGAAGTATTTATCAGTCTAAACTCGTCCTCTTCTTTCATTCGGTTCTCTGAAAACCTTAAGAACATAGTAGCACAAATATCCCTTCATAACACTTAAAACATGACAGAAACTCTGAACTTCATATTTACTGAAGATTTTCTTGATTTTTAAAACATCACGACAGCTCCAGACAGGTTCACCAAAATTCTGGTAAAGAGGAAAAAACTCCACAACCACAAATAAAAATTAAAGAAAACCAAATCAACAACAAAACCAAAACCACCTGATTTTTTATACTCATAATATTTTGTATAGAACATTTTAAAGCAAAAAATTTTACAAATAGTTATGTCCATAATTAAAATTCCTGTCTACAACTGAACAGATACTTACCCAAGTGAGATTTCCAATGTACAAGGCAATTCTCTTTCCAGTATACGTATAGACAACATTTGGTGCAGCTCCTTTACCTACATCATCCCCAACAGATGGTGGAAGAGAATCCATGTAATCGCGATCCTCTGGAGCATCTCCATTATTTGCAGATGGAGAAATTACATCATCATATAAATCAATCTGATCATGCCCACCATATTCAGCCTCCTAAAATAAAAAAGACACCTTGATTACAATTAATATTACTCTTAGAATTTATTGAAGCAAAAAGTTGTGATAACTACCGTGCTCCACAGACACGGTCTGATCCACCACCTACACAACATCCTTGCTGAAAAGCTAAGCCCAGTTTCATCCACATCAAAACATATAAAATTCTTATGGCTCCTATTATATTCTAAACTTACACGGGAAAAAATACTTCTGGCCACTGTTTTCCATTGCAATACTTTTGCCCTTGTAATACAAGCAGAAATCAAAAAATCCACAAGCCCTACTCCCAGAATTGTCCACATTAGAAAGCACAGGTGTCATGGTTTCACCCCAGATTGCAACTAAGTACCACACAGTTGCTCACTGACTTCTCCCGCTCCAACCACTCTATGGGATGGGTGAGAAAAAACAGAAAAAGGTAAAACCTGTGGGATAAGAGTTTAAAGCCAGGCCCTGAGCACTGATCAGTCCCTTTCACCCAATTCCCATCAGTTTATGTACCGGGCATGATGTTCTTCCATCTGATGCTTTCCTATAATACAGCAGGACCCATCAGCAAACAAGGTATATTGCATCTCATTTTCTGGTAGTTTATTGTACAATGGGGGCTCCTTCAGCACATGTCATCTTCTCCTCTAGTGACATTCTGAAATCTTGGTCTTCTAGATAGTCCATGATCACTTCCAAGATTCTTGGGCAACTGGGATTTCCTATTTGAGCTCACTATGTGGTCACTGCAACCCACTTATTTTATGTAGCCCCAGCTGCACGATGTGTAGAGAAGACCCTCCCTTTGAACATCCAGCTCAGCACTGGCAGCTGCACGGGAGCTAGAGGAGCTGTGCTGGAGTCTCAGGAGGAGCTGTGCTTCAGTACCAATCCCTTCCAAAGCTCAAGCCCCTTGATTAGACCCAGTATCTCTTTCAGCTGGAGTACAGGAGGCCTCAGATACCCTGTATCCTCAATTCCCAAAGAGAGAGGACTGGAGATGGGCTGGAGTCTCCCCTGGTGCTTTCTGCGAGACACTCCAGGTAGGGCCATTCGCCCTGGCTGCAGTATAGAGCACATTTTTACATCTTGCCCTGCCCAGACTGGCCAGGGGGCTATTGCATGAACTATGTCCCATTTAATTTGTTCAAAAGCTTGTTGTTGCTCAGGGCCTCATCTGAAATCATTCTTCTTGCAGGTCATTTGATAGAGAGGGCTTATAATTAGACTGTAATCTGGAATATGTGCATTCTCTGAAAACCCACAACACCGAAGAAAGCTTGTGTTTGTTTCTTACTAGTTGGTGGAGACATTGCTGTTATTTTGTTGATCATATCCATTGACATCTGACAACATCCATCTTGACATTTTACTCCTAAAAACTCAATCTTTCATGCAGGTCCCTTGACCTTACATTGTTTTATGGTAAAATCAGCTTTTGGAATTATTTGGACTATTTTCTTCCCTTTCTCAAAAACTTCTGCTGCTGTACGGCCCCACATGATGGTATTGTCAATGCACTGCAGGTGTTCCAGAGCTTCACCCTGTTCCAATGCAGTATGGATCAGCCCATAGAATTGGTAGGGCTATGTTTCCACCCGTGGGGCTCTGGATTCCAGATCTACTGGATATTCCTTTAAGCAAAAGCAACTTGTGGCCTGTCAAAGGTATAGAAACACATTAGCAATATCAGTTGTGGCAAACCACTCGGCAGCTTTTGACTCCAGAATGTGCAGTAGGNCCTGCTTTGTTCTTTACTAAACTAGCTCTCTGGTGTCCATTTCTTCTGGCGAAAAGGGGTGACTGATACTGGTAGGGGTTGGGGCTCTGGTTCAGCTGCATCACCCGTTGCAAGGATCTGAGCAGCTGCAGCACCTGCCACCAAGGTTTGAGTAGCCACAAATAGTTGCTTAACCCTAAACAAGACCTGGCACACAATCATGGATCCTGGCAATAGGGCCATGCTTNAGCATGACTTCATTCAGGCCACCATAGTTCGCTGTTAGTCTCCACTCTCCGTTACACTTTCACACTGGCCATATGGTCCTGCTGATCACTGCTTGACTCTCCAGTTGATAAATCAGCTTGTGGATGGGAATAATGGTGTCTCGGTTGGTGCAATGCTGCTGCTGGTGCAATGCTGTGGTAGCAACCAGCACCTGTTCTCTGACCTTCAGCAAGTCTACAACAGAAGGGTCCTGTGTGAGACCAGGCAAGGCGGGCAGCTGCTTAACTTCCTCCGCCTCCAAGGCAGTGGTACCAAACACCCACCAGTACCCTTTTGGGTCCTTGAAATACCCTCTCTTGAGACAGTCTATGCCAGGAATGCTCAGAACCTCCAGGCCAAGCACGGTGGGGTGCTTTTGCCACATATTCCTAGTCAAGCTCACTTCAGCCTCCAATACAGTCAGCTGTTGGGATCCCCCCCTCTCTCTCTCCAGAAACAGAAATAGGTTCTGCCCCTGCAAAGCTGGATGGCATTGGGGTACCCTGTGCACTAGAGCCTTACACTCCTGTGGGCCTGATGTGCCAGGCCACAGGATCCATCCACTCCTGCAGCCCAGCATATGACAATGGCACACTCTGGCCAAGTTTCTGCTGCATGGGTCACATGCACTGGAATTCTTCTGGGCCTGTGTGTGACTGTGCATTGTTTGGGTCCTAACAAAGGTACTGGATACCTCTGTGGTGGCCTATTTGCCTGGGTGACGTAGAACATCCTCCTTGAAGGGATGTCTTTCCTTCACACTCCACAGGAGTTACCTGCCAAAGCCTGAGGACTTGTGGCCCTTTGCCAATCTCCTTGTCAATGCCCCCTTCCCTAGAAGGTGATCCCAGCTGCTTGGTTTCCCTACCCTCTAGGTCCAAGCTACCAGCCCTGGTGCCCAGCATCCGAGCAGTCAGGTGATCACACCTGGGTGATGGCTGAAATCTTTCTGCATATCCCACAGCTCTCTCAGGGATAGGGATTGAGCGGTTCCCTCTTGTTCTCCCTCTTCCTCCTGTGCTTGTGGTGGCCCTGCTTTGTTCTTTACTAAACTAGCTCTCTGGTGTCCATTTCTTCTGGCGAAAAGGGGTGACTGATACTGGTAGGGGTTGGGGCTCTGGTTCAGCTGCATCACCCGTTGCAAGGATCTGAGCAGCTGCAGCACCTGACACCAAGGTTTGAGTAGCCACAAATAGTTGTTTAACCCTAAACAAGACCTGGCACACAATCATGGATCCTGGCAATAGGGCCATGCTTGTTTCAACATGCCAAGGATATTCAAAATTTTCAAGAGCTATTGTCATTAGCCTGGCAGAGAAGAGGAAGAGGTGGGATCGTATCTCCTCCACAGGTTGACTCTCAGAGGATGAAAGGCAAAAGGTGTAATCATTAATAGTTTCCAGCAGATCACTCACAGAGTACAAAGATGACAGCAGGGCTGAGTACGAATAATAGATTACTTTCACAACCAGCAGCTCTGTCATATCATATGTCAGTGTTCACAGGATCACTGAATGGCTTAGTTCCAAGCCCCCAGCTGCATGCAGGAATATCTTCCACTAGACCAGACTGCTTACATTAAAATACAACACAATAACCTTAGACCAGTTCCAGGTGATAAACAGTACAACAGGGAGCACACAGTGGAAGTAAGGAGTTAAACGACAGAGCTCTGAGAACCAGCAGAACAGCTGAGAGCATAAAATCAACATTGTGTCCAGCGACTATTAAACTAATATAACGAATGCTTATAACAAATTTGTTCGAGTATGCTCTAGTCAGATTTGTTGTTTTCTCAACCTGTCAAGCCCCACGATGGGTGACAAAAAAAAGGCTATTGTTGTTTAACTCCAGCCGGCAACTAAGTACCACACAGGCATTTGCCCACTCCACTCCCCAAACCCTGTGGAACACGGGAAGAGAATCAGTGAAAAGGTAAAACCTGTGGGTTGAGACCAGAACAGTTTAATAACTGAAATAAAGTAAAATGCAAAAATAATAATGGAGATGATGAAAAAGAAGGCAACAAAAAGAGATGAAATACTGGACAAGACAGACAAGTGATGCATAATACAATTGCTCAACACGTGCTGACCAATGCCCAAATCGATCCGCAAGCAGCAATGGCTCTTCTAAGCCAACTCCGCCCCGTTGACTGGACTCTCATACCCTGCTCCAGAACTGCCTCACCAGGTTTCGGGATCACAGATATTTCAACATACACTATGAATTTGTATCTAGAAACTCACAGAAGCATCCTAGACAGGCTAGTTCAAGGTACCAGATATGGCAGCTAGAGAGAACCAAGCTGGACTCCACAACACACAGGCTGCAAAGCTAACGATTTCTGCTGTAAACTCAATATATCCACAATCATGATCACAAGATCCACTGTCTGTAGGAAAAGTCAACTACTGCTCATACAGGGCAAATGTAACCAAAACAAAGAATGCTAATTAAAAAAAAAAAAACCAAAAAATAAAATAACAAACAGATAAACTGAGTTTTGGCTTTGTCAATCAAGATTTAATCCTCAGTAACCTGCACTATTCCAATAAACTTCAGTACAAGAATCTCCTTAAGGTAAGCCTATCACTATTAAATTGAGGGTTTCATATTTCACCTAGTCTGTCCAGTTCTCAGTTTAGATTCCTTCTATCACCATAGCTAATGAAATCTGGTTCACAGAACTGCCTGAGACAGGCCTAAACACGACATTTTACAGCTAGATTAGGGTTGGTGTCACAAGGCAATTAAGGAAGTCCTCTGCTAAATGCAGTAATTCTAGTTACCTGTATATACGAACAATGACTTCAGGGAAGTAGAATTTAGTCTTGGTAGACAGATGCAAACAGACAATCACCAATCTTACAGCAGATGTACATACACTAACCTATCTCAGCACTGCCAAATCCCAGAGTGGGCAGCAGTCAACAGCTCTGCTGCACATCCCTAGCGACAAGAAACTCCTTGAAACAGATCATTTGTATCACACAGACTTTCAGGTCACCATCAGTGGAGGGAGAGAATTATTAAGGCAGCAGAATCTGCATGTAATTGAGAGAGGGGCAGGGCAGGCAAAGTGCCCAATAGCACCAGTGTCTCAATTTAAATAAATAAAGACACAAGAGAAAACCTGATACTGTTCACTATAATTTCTTCTTATGTTGTGCTGGTTTTGCAGTCAGCATGAATTCATTCAGTTACCAATCTGTCAGCAAGGTGTGTGCTTAGATGATTAAAAATGATCTGAACCACCAACTCCAAGTGTAGACAGAAGAGAGGTGTCCTGGTGAATGTTGCACAAGATCCAACAACCCTTCCTCCTTCATACTTGTGTGGAAACTTACCTAAACACCCTCTTTCTTCCTAAATGCAGAAAAGGGAAAAAAAAGTACAGGAAGTGTTACTTCTCAGCTATTTAAACAAATGCTCTGCCTCTATCAGGAACCACTTTTGACCTCTTCCAACTTCCTTAGTTACAAGAAGGACATCAAGCATGAATAGAAATTATTTCTGCTCAATTACTGTAATTCACAATCTTGCAGATAAACATACTAAGAAACAAAGTGAGCATCACTGTTCTGGTCCCCTCTAAAACCAAATCAGACAGCAATGCATTTCCAAAGTCTATGTTTTAACTAGACCACAGTCTGAAATACTTTATCATAAAATCAGGACTGAAATTCCACATTCTGCACTAATAAATGGAATGGGGTGAAACATTCCAATATGAAAGCCATAAACACATGGAACTTCATGTCCAGAAGGGACAAACTAACCATGTTATTTCTTTTTTGGAACTTAGCAGTCATACTCCTCTGAGCTGCAGAGAACCACTAAATTCTTTTACAAGTGCTGTTTTGGAAATGCCTTTTGTTGTTGTTAAGCAAAATTTCTTTGAGCTGTCCATACGTCTGTTAGACTTGCTTTTTCTGCAGAACTTAGTATTTAACTCTTAAATTGGACAAACTTACACCTCCAAAAACACATTTTTAAAAATCAGTGGGGTAAATAAAGTTTCATGAAAAATATTTATTGTTGCTTCCGGGGAAAAAAAAAAAAAAGAGAGAAAAACTATCCAGCTTCCCCCTTGCCTTTTTTTTCACTCAAGTTACAATATTTGTGGTCAAAAACTCTAAACACATGCTAGTATCATCACTTCAAAAAAAAAAAGTTTGTAGGTCCTGAAGAATAACAAGTTAAAGACATAAACAAAAATCTTTCTGGTCTTGATTAACTGTCTGAACACACAAACTGGAACATTAACAAGAAAGGCGGCCTTTGATACTTCCAAACCAGCAAACTCTCTATGGCAGAAACATCCAGCACTGTGGACAAGTTTGTTAGACCATAGGATTCAGGTTTACTCTATAGGCCCAAATGCTCTTGGCTCTACAACTACAACAGCACTAAAATTTAAGCAACCTGATCCCTTGTAACTAAAAATTACAGAGTAATTACAGTTACAAAGAATAACTAAAAATTCACCAGTAGTCAAAAATATAAACTAAATGTATGTAGTATCACAGTTCACATTAAAACAAAGTGAAGAGGTGCCAGATAAGGTCTCAGGTTTTTCTGGAGTTTGATACTAACCAATATACAGAAATTATGTCTTCCCAGGGCCCCTTTCAGCAGAACCGGTAAAACGCATATGCCATAACATATTGTCTACATATTTTATAGCACATGCAGGTCTCCCAGTTTGTGTTTTATGAGCTGGACAGCTCTTCTGAGTAGAAATTTATTATACCACAATGTGTCCACCCCCTCCCATGATAAGACACCTGTCTTTCCGATACAAAGGCTGTTTTTAATAACTCACTTTAACTGGCCACTAAATGCTACCTTTTATTATTTATCACACACACAAAAAAATTTCCTTTGTGTTACAGATCTGAAGTCAAGACAGTAACTAACACATTCCTTAGGTACTATAGTTTTCAGATAATTAGCCTCTTAACTGCTTATTCCATCTAAACAACTTCTATTATCCAGTTACAAAATACAAAGTCAAAACTCTTTCATTCCTAATTTGTTAACATTTAAATCTCAAAATAGAACACTACAGGCATGTTTAGACATATCCAGAAAGCAAGTATTCAAGTTTACTCATTAAGAGTATAAACAAAGCAAGCACCTTTTTCACAGCATTAAAATAAGATATCCTTAAGTTCTTTTGCATCCTCTTCCTGATCAGAAAGATTTCTATATGTATACATGTGCATAATAAAAGGTTTTTACTGTTTAACTACATGCATGAGTGCATGTGGAAAGCCCCCTCTCCCACCGAGCTAGGGAAATGCAAAGCTGATCAGAGCATGAGGGAACTTGACAACGTATGGTCAAATCTTCACGACCATAAGAAAGCAACTCAGTTTGCTGGCTGAAGCAGCAGGTAGCCTCAAGTCAGACCCAAACTGGCCTCCTGCACAAGCTCCTTATTATCTCTGCACCATGCAGCAACAGTCTAGGGTTTTGTGTATAAAACCACAGCCTAATACTTGCTAAAGCACCCCAGCCTTACTGAGGGTGTTCTGCCCTCGAGAGAATGCCATCCTCAGCTATTTGTACATATGTAACACTTCCCACGAGCAGCACAGATCTCCCTCTCTTGAAGAGCAAGATGTGTAACATGTAGGGAGACGCTCAAGGTAAAATATTCCATGCAATACCTATTTTTAACAGGGCACAAGCAATGCATGCACGAAGTACTACATTTATGAGGTTGTAATCTCAAAATGAGACTTTAAATAAATAGGAAAGACTGCTGGATGGGGAAACCAGCTTAGAATAAAATAATGAAAAATTACTCAACCAAGTTCTCCAAGAAAATGAGGGAAAAAAAGAAAGCACAATTAAAAAAAAATGTAATTGGTCAGAGCCAACTTGACTAAAGCTGTTAGCCCAAGGACAAAAAATATGATTATGATGAACAGTAAGTTAATAAAAGAGTAAGAGGCAACACTGACAGATGATGAGCTTCAGATGGAATAGGAAAGATGATATCAGATCTTTTTAGTGAAAATGCAAGTTAGTCAGGTCATTGCAACCAATACTAAATACAACCCAAGACAGTTTACAGTTGTCATCCATCTTAGCCAGCTTGTAAACCCACAGCTCTGTGGTCTTTATTTCACCTTTATAACCTATGGTCCATTTAGTGCTAATCAAGCAGAACATCCCTCCTCTCCTTCTCTTGGAAAAAAAGGCAATAAAAAAATCCCAGAACAGCCTCAAGGATGAATACCTTGAGGCCCAGAACAAGACAAAACAACCAAGGGAAGTTTATCCAATCATAAATCCTAAATGAAGGGTTAACTCCAGATGCAAACAAAAGGTTTGTCCCAGCTTGGGTATAAACACAGTTATATACTGCATCCCCAAGAACAGCAAAGCTCCACAGTATATTTTTCAGTCCCGTTACTGCCAAAATCAGTGGAAAGCGTTTCTACAGTCCAATTTCAAAAAAAATTAGTAAGTCAAATTAACGTAGAGCAACAAAATCAAAAAACAATAGTTCATTCAACAAATAAAGACAATTTTTTTACAAATATTGTGTTCTGTAGAATGTCCTTTACATAAACAAATTAATAATGCAAATTGCTTTCTCCCTAAAGCATTTTCTTAACTGTCCTCTTCACACATCCAGAGAACTATGTTCCGTTTTACCCATTTAAGCTGTCAGCTTCAAATCAGGAACAGTAATTCATGAATAAAAGTTCCTAGACATCTTTTCTCAATGATGTCAGAACTAAGTGGTAGTAACTAATACTTTCTTTCATATATGACAGAAGGAAATGGGAAAGTGCAGAAGCATCAATCTCTCACAGTAAAACTTTCATATTGTCTCAAGATCTGCTCAGTTCAACAGTATTACTTTAAATAGGAAGTCACAAAAATTAAATTTGGACAAGAACAAGGAGGAGTTTTTGGGGAGTGTGTGAAACAGACAAAAACACAGAAGAAAACTTCCTAACACAAACAAACCAACCCCTTAAAGTCAAGCTGACGGAAAAAGGGCATTAGCGTCTTCTCACCTTTCTGCCCTGTATTTTGCAAGATTTATGAACTGAAGCAACAGACTGCAGAAATGCAAACCCAGCAGGGAAGCAGCTGGAGTGAATACAGTGAAAAAAGCAAAAGGGTTCCCTGCCTGGTGGAATAAGCTAAACTAAATTATCACAAGACTCTCTTCATTTGCACCACCATAGCCACAGAGAATATCAACGGTAATGACAATCCGAGTAGACCAGGAGCACCAGGAGCGTGCGAGTGAAACAGATCATCCCCATCACTTTTGTTCTGGCACTACCTCTCTCTGCTATACCTACAGCACACAGCTATTCTACCCTGAGGGCTTCTGCACACATGAATTTACACAAGCACTACCAGATTCAAGGGAGGGCTTTTTCCCCGAAAAACTTGATTTGTTACCAGTTTTATCTAGAATTGATTAAACCAAACTCAAGTTATCACACAGTCTCAAAAAACGTACTCTTCCGCTGAACGGTGTTTGTCCTAGGGTTCATTCCTGTTTACATTCATATAATGGCTCTTCAGCTGTAAGGGAGAAACCCTCACATGCAGACAAACGAAAAGCAAATCAGTCCTCTTCATCTTCTTTCTCTTAGTATGGCAATCTTTCATAGTATACTTTTATGAGATTACTAATACTTAGAATAACTGTATTAATCGACATCTGAAGAAATGAAGTCTTCTGAGAAAGTTGCAAGTTGATGAGAATGTTACAGATTACCTGCAAATGCCAAAACCATTACCTATTTCCCACTTCTCTGCAGGGCAAGCTGGCATACAGCTGGGCCCCGTAAGTGCACGAAAAGTGCAGTTGTTCCCGGTTATTTATGCTCTAGGGCAGGAACAAAGCAATCTGGGGCAACTCAACCTGGAGAAGTGCAGGACTCGCTAACAGGACAGATGGCATGCAAAACTGATACAAACATCGTGTTTCGGTAGGAAAGTTGGCACGTGGCTATTTGGTAAAGACGAGGGGCAAAAAAAAAAAAGAATTGCTAGAAAAGTGGACTACTTATAATCCAGAAAAGTTGTTTATTTCATCCATATTTCCTCAACAAAATATGAACTCGTCCTCTAAAAAAGGCTTGCGCAGCTTTTTAAAATGGAAGATAATAAAGAATAAGGAAAACAAAACACGAAAATTTAAAAAGCAGGATACTTTCTCCAGTGCTGCAGAATAAAGCCGCACTAGTTCCGCCTCCCCCGCAAAGCGCGACCGAGAAACAGCCACCGCTCGGCGGCTTTTTGATTCATCTGCGAACAATGGCAGCGCTTCCCCTCCGCCGCCGGCGGGAAGGGGCCGCTCTCCCCGCCGCATCCGGGAGGGTCCCGTCCGCCGAGCCGGCGCGGGAGAGCTCCCTGGAGCGGCCCCTGAGAAGGAAAGGCAGAGAGGGAGGAAGGTTGGTAAGAAGCGAAAAAACGAGGGATGGAAGGAAGGCGTTCGCCCCCGGCGCGCCCAGCCCGCCGGCAGCGGCCCCCTCTCAGCGCCAGGCGCGCTTTCCNGCGGGGGCGGTGGGGGCCGGGCCGCTCCTCCCGCCCCGCCCCGGGCGCTCCCCGCCCGCGGGGGCCGCCTCACGCGTTTGGCGGGCCTGGCGTTGCCGTGCTCGGCGGGGCTGTTCTGGGCGAGGCGGTGAGGTCCGTGTCGGCGCTGCGAGGTGCAGGTTGGTGTTCCGCACTGCCTCGCTCCAAGGAAGAGAGCTCCAGCACAGTCAAAGAGCGTTGGGTGTTCAGTAGCCAAGGACCGTAATTATCGGCTGAAAAATGAGCGCCGTGCTCCGTCCTCAAAGCAGGGGCGCGCGCTGGGCTCAGGAGCGCAGTAAAACGTGCGGAAAGGACACCAAACCAAACACCAAACAGGCACACGCCCAACTGCATTTAGCCAGGGCTCTCTACTGTGCCGCTGCAAAGCTCTCTTTTTAACATCACAAAGTGAAGATAATTAGTGTCAAATCAAGCGTTGTTCTTTTTTTTTTCGGTGTTAGGTTTTTTGTTTGTTTTTGTTGTGCATTCAGAACTGTTAGGGTTGCGAGACAGCTTCAAATTAATTTTGAATGGATGTTCTGTTACCCAGATCCATGTTCAAGCTCCAGGTGATTTTTAAAAACAGCATCTCCTGGTACATAAAACGCAGTGCACATAATGCTCTACATAATAGATTATGTTCCGCTTTGTACATTATGTTCCACATCCAAAAATAAACCTGCTTTTTTTTTTACTCTATCACAAGCTGACAATAAGCTTGTGCTTCTCAGACTGAATTAAAATGATGTAAAGACATCACTGCAATGAAAAAAAAAGTTATTTTTAGCTTGACTCAAATTTCTTGTTTCATGACTGGGAGTACTTCACAGTGTGTGGATCAGCATTCAAAGTGTCCTGACTGCATATTGGGTCCTGCACTTGTGTGCAGATCACCCCTGTCTGTCTTGCAATCCCACACTGAAGTGCCTATGGAAAAGAAATATGAATAGACCAGAAAATAGCTAAAAAATCAGTCATCCAAAACAAGGGATATGTTACGGAGCACACCTGCTGACCGTCTAGATATGTTTCAGGTATGGAGATGCTTGGGTTATTCCTGGGGTTCTTATCCAACTTGTGACATGATAAATTTATCAGCTGCAGATCTTGTGTCATTCCTGTTGTTAATTCTGGAAGATACAAATACTGTATTTAAGGAGTTTTTATTGGAGTTTTCTGATTAGAGGAACTAGCAGATTGGGAACCCTTTGGTGAAGTTCAGAGTATCACCTGAAAAAAACATTTTAGAGGTGGTAGTTAGGAACAAACAAACAAGACATCTTAACTGAACTTTTAGTGTTGGTTGCAATTATGATTCACAGTACTACATTTGATCACAGGTTAAAAGTACATGTTCACGTCTATGAATGCACAAGTTGCTGGTGAATTAAATGATTGATTGGTTTGGAAGGATTCACTCTTCTGGATTTCTCACACTCCATACAGTTACTGTTAAAGTATTAAGATCTAATTGGTTTCACATACTTGCTTAATGGTGAACTGATTTAGTAACTAGTCTTCTAGAGAATAAAATGAAGCACTGTGACAGTTAACACTTCTGGCCATGCTAAATAAAGTTACTGAAATCAAGAACACCTAAGCCTTGCTATCCTAATGATCAGATAAAAAATCACAGCAGATAGTAGGTTGTGTGCAGCTGAATGTTTCATATGCATCTCAGTATTATCCATAGATAGTTTAAAAGGGCTAGGAAATGAAATGTGAATGAAAAAGTCATCATCATCACCTCAGAAACCACCTCAGGGATTACCACTAGCCTTTGAAGGACCTCATCTGGGGCCTTTGAAGAGGCCGGAAAAGACATCAGCCTCTGCTTTGCTCTTTACGATAGTGAAGGATGATCAGTGAAACCCCTTGACCCCTGTGCTGTGTTTCATGCTCAGGGGGCTTTTCCACTTTGGAACCTTTCTAAACAGCTTGATTTGCTAGATTTATTGTCCACAGTCATTTACAGAATAGGTTATGATAATTTTTATTCTTGTATGCATGTTACTAAGCAAATTCTGTAGGCAGTGTAGGAGACTAAATATTATGCAAGCTGTTCTATTTATTTTCTGTTGTATTTTTGTTCTTTCCATGGGTAGACTTACTAAATATATCTTCCTTGTGGTCATCAATAGCTTCTTTGTGAGTTACTGTGCCTCAATGGAGCAACTTCAGAGTTGATCCACTCCAGTGAAACTGTTAATGCTTTATTTATTGTAGACATTAAAATTATTTAAACAAAATGTTGACTTCCTTCACCCAATAAAATTCAGAAGGCTGAAACAGAGGTTGAAACAGAAATGTGATCATGAGAGAAAGAATTCTTGGCAGTACAACATGGTCTTGGAGAAGTATCCTCGTAAGTTTTGTTGGGGACAGCAAGAGCCACTGCTCATAAAGTAATAGCACACCTTCAAACCCTATAGCCCACCATGGGAACAAATGGCAGCAGATGAACTGGTGTCTTCCATCAGTTCTTATTTCACACCATGGGATGTTCTGCCATTTGACGACAGCAGCTGGAGCTCCCTTGATACCAAAAGAAGGGGGGAAAAGCGACTGCAGCAGTTCTACATAAGAAGGTAGCCTACGAGTCCCTGTTTCTCATGGATAAACAAAAATTTATTTGTATGTTGTTCCTTTGGTCTCTTGTGCTGCTAATGATGCAAATTCAGGTATAATCCTCATTTTGAACATAAAACCAGCAGCTGGTTCTCTGAGGACCTTGTGACACGTCTTGTTAGCCAACAGAACTCTCCATACCTTCATCTTCAAAGCATTTCAGGCCATTTTCTACCAGGACATTCCTGCTGCAAGACAAAGGGGAGGAGAGCTCTTTTCCCTCCCCTTTGTATTGTATGTGATTACCTCAAAATGCATTTAAATGTATTACTTCAGTTGAATGGCAGAACCAGTTTCAAAACTGGTGTTTTTAAACATTAACCTATTTTTGCTAATATCAACATGGGAAAAATATATATTTATATTTTTAAAAATAAATTTATGTAGAATTTGCCTGAGGAATCAAGACTGAGAATGGTGAAGAAACTTTCAAATGGACTTTTATTTCAATATCAGCATAAACTGTTCATGCAGTAATGTAATAGACAATAAAGTAAAAAGATATTAAAAAGTGCTGTGTCAATCAGGATAATACTCAAAATCAGAAGAGGCCTCAGCTTAGTTGAGAACTGCAGTGTATGTTTTGTTATATAAACTTCTGTCCTAGCTATGTCAGTCCAACTGCACTGAATATGTTTTGTTTCTTTACTTGTAGTCTGGAAGGCTTTGATCTTTCCAAATCCTCTTGCAGCCACTCCACAGGCCCTTTTATTGTTTTTCTCACAGTAAAATAATCCAAATGGTAAAATTCTGTACACTCTAAGCTGTAAGAAATTGTCTTTTCCACTGAAATGCCTTAGTTTATAAAATTCCACGGACAAGAAGTGAGAAAAAATGTTACACTCAAAATGAGATGGCAAATAGGCCCAAATCTGCCTAACTGCTTTCAGAGGCCAAAATTTCAGGTTTTTTTAACTCTTGTGTTACTGCAGGCTGACATGAAAAGAGACAGTTGTGTTCCCAACAAAGGTAGCAACAGCCTGTGCTGGGAAAGAGGGAATATTACCTCATCTTTTGGTTGTGGCTCACAGTTAGATTGGATTAAGTGTAATATAAAACTGCATCCAAAGGACATCTACAAGAACTCCTACTGACATAGCTATTGTAGGAAAATAGCTGGCATTATTCATTGCTTGCTCAGAGTTGTCTTTTTATAGGTATTCAATTGTTTTGGGCTCGTACATGTGAGCTTTGTGTTCCATCTCTTTTCCCCCATATAACTGCCTGTCAGTCTTCTGATTCTCTTGGTTCAACTGTTCGCTCTCTGGTTCAGAGCCAGGTTGAAAATTATGGTTAATCGGGATATGATTTGCAAATAGTATGCATATTCTAACCCTCAAGGCAGAAAAGTGTATTAGAGAAGGTAAGTATAGTACAAAAGGTGATAATAAATTCAATTGCCTCATTTGAATCCACTTTCATATAAGCTGCTAATCACAGGGCTCAGTTACCTTCAGAAAAACTATGAAATTGAATTTCCAGCTTTATATCATATCCTACTTTTTGATAGCTTCCCTTTCCGTTGTTTAAAAACCTGTCTCCAAAATTTCATTTTTATCCTTAGGATCGTCACGAACCTATTTTTTGCAATACCTTTCTGCAGTTCAACTCCTCTTCTAAATTGACTGAAACCTCCTAAACTTGTTAACTGCATTGAACAGATCTTTCTTTCTCTGAATGGGCTATATGCATATACAAATAAAGGAACAGCACTATGAAGATCACTTTAAGATGTTCTTTGGTATTTCAAAGCATTTCAGCTCAGGGATAACTTTGTTACATAGTTTCTGTTTACTTCTGATAGCAGGAGTCACTCTGAACTTGGATAAAATCTTCACTGCTCGCTCATGCATTGTACACGCCTTAGTGCTTTGAGCACAGGCTGGCACAACTCTGTTCCCCAGGCTTCCTCTTTTCCAAGCTCAGCTATTTAGAGATACAGTTTCAGAGAAGAGAAGCCTCCTCCGTAATAGTCAGGGTTTTTTTTCAAACTTGAACTCTTCCAGATTTCAGGAGGGGCAGTATCTTCCATTACTGTGTTATAAATAAGCAGAATTAGGCCGGCACTGGAAAGCAGTGTATCTTATTCAAAGAGCTGGCCAACCTTCTCACTCTGGCCCTCATCCATGTCTCAGCAGCTCTGCTGAGCGATGTTCATGCGAGCACTTAGCAAGGGTCAGAGGGGACGTGCCCCTGCCTGTGCCCTCTGTGAGCTCATCGCTCCTGCTATAGGGACGGTATAGCAAGTCCCAGCCCCTATCCCACTGCTGGGGTTGCACCAGAAAAGCTGAGTGTCTCATTTGTATCACCAAGATTTTGAGGAGAGGCTGTCCCATTTGTACCACTGACATTTTCAGGAGTGCCTGTGCTGGGGTACAGCAGGCAGGTGCAGCGGGGTGGGCTGTGCCAGGCACCTTTGCAGAAGCGCTATAGGGAACGGGGATCACTTTCATCTGCAGCTTTCACAGGGACCATCCTGCCTGCAGAGACAGCAGAGAGGAATGAAGGTTCAGGTTTTTCTTCCTACAGTCCCTAAGAGTACCAGGGACATGAGGCTGCACAGATAGCCAGGGGGTTTATTTTTAAGGACACCGCAGAATAAATAACCACTGTAAGTCTCATGGCAGCTTCTTGCTGCCCTACAATTCAGGGACTCACCCGAGAGGAGGAGCCATCAACTGCTGCCCACACCATAAACCAATTAGGAGTGTGCTGATTACAGTTGTTACAGGACAGAAGTTTAGATTTAAGCACCGCAAAGGGAAGCAAATAAGCAGAGTATGAGTTGATGAAAGCCATGTGCACTGTTGGGCTGATACCACCAGGCTTACTGTCAGAATACTTGTATGTCATACAGCCAAGTTACGGGTTTCAAGGCTACTCTCAAGGACTGCTTCAGCATTGTTTTCATGGGTCTGGATAGAACATCCTTTCACTGTTAACAGCTTGGTGGCAGAAAAGTATTCCTTATTCTCAACAAGGTTATTTCTTTAGGAATTTTAAGGGTATCTTAGGAATAAAAAATTTACGTATGCAATAATTAACTTTTGGCATAGAAGGTCTCATTCGGAATTAGCCCAAATTCATTTTGAGTTACAGGAAATGCAAAAACCACTCATAAATATTTAGTGCTTTTCCAACGCTTTAAATCTAAATTTATTATATCATTTACAAATGCTATGATATATTCATTAACTCTCTGTCTGTAAGTTAGGTAAGAGTATCATGATATTTATTTTAATGAAAAGGAGACATTTGAGCTCAAATTTCCAAAAGCACCTCTTGAATTTGTCAGAATCGGCTATCTAGAATGTCAGTCATTGCACTATCAGCAATAGTCAGTAAACACTAGTGAAATTTAGCAACTTTATGTACTTGAGTTGCTCAAAATGAATGGACATTTAAAAAACATTGATTTTTCTTTTCTTGCAGGTGTGAGATCACAAGATATCCTTACTAAAGAAAAAATACGAACTAGAAAATTTCAGAAATAGTGGAAGAACACCTCAATCAATGAAAACAATCATAAAAAATGTAATTTGACTAATTTAAAATGCAAGTAACTAAATATAAACTCCTGGTTTGTGCTCGGAATCCATTTGGGATAATTGAAAAAGAGCAAACTAGGAGAACAGTTATGAATCTATTAGAAGAAAGATCTCATCCTAATATTAATCTGATACTTTAATGCAAGAGGAAAAAAAACAGTACCTATAATTGTAATTTTGTTTTATATGTGTGTCTTTATTCTTTGTCTTTATTTTCAATTATATTGTGAACTGAGCACATATATATTAGGAGCAATGGAGAGTTTCACAGACAAAAATAAAAGAAATTGTATCTCTGTTTCAGGTAGGAGTTATGTCTCTACTGGACATTTTGCACTGAATTAAAACTCAGACATGAAAGAATTAAAATAAAAAGGAGGGAAAAAAAGCAAGAGAGATCAGAAAATGTGGGGTTTGTCAGCCAGATATAGAATGGCTCTAATGGCTGTTTCTATGGCAACTAAAAATGAATGGCTGTGAAGATAAACTCAGTATTTTTTTTAGCAGAGACAGTAAGGTTGCTGTCTACTGCCACACACTCCAAATAATATTCTCTGCCCCAAGGCTGAACATGTAAAGATTCAGTATCACCACCATATAATTTTGCACAGATGAAGTGCAACAACTTTTAGTTGACAGGATTGAGTCCATGATAGAGACTCAATTGCTCTGCCCTGAGCAGTAAACCAGAGCCCTGGTTTATTGAAACAAAGTGATTTATTTTCTGAACTGCTGCCCACCACTGCTCACCCATCTTTTACATTTGCCAAAGCCAACTCAGCAGTTTTTAGCTCCTTGGAATTACATACCCTTTCTTTAAGATAAGTTTATTACACATCATTGCAGCGAGATTCACAGCACCCTTCCATGAGCAGCTGAATTCCTCCTCCAAGCACTCAGGTGGAGACTGCCACTGGAGGAAGGGGAGCTGGCCTTCTGCAACCCCTCCTCCTTCAGCCTGCAATTTCCCTGTGTGCACTGGCTGGCTTACAATACACTTTAATCCTGAATACCCCTGACTGGGTAGGACAGATAAGACTTTGTTAATTCTGGGTCTCTCTATCCTATCATCAATGCTCTCCCTGCCCATGTTATCACAGTGTGCAACACATGCTCAGTGTTTCATGCAATAAAAAACCTCTCCTGGTGAGCTGCAACATGGCCATCCCATTCTTTCAGACTCTTTGAAATGAGGAAAAGTAGACAAAAGAGCAATTATGACTAGGGGCCACAATGGTACTACGTATGAGAAATATAAGACCAAGGGCCGGGGGTTTGTGGAGAGGAAGGAGACATTCTCTGGAGGTGACCAGCTGTAAAGAAAGTAGCTGCAAGTCCCTCTGCACTGCTTGGCACTCTCTTAATTAGCAGTAAAGTCCTAACTTGTGTAGACCATGGTGAACTGGGTCACAGCAGTGATCTGACTCAAAATGCTGACAGGAGGCTTTAGGATCCTTTGTGTGAGTATGTGGGAGTGGTGGGGGCTGCACACACAAGGGTCTGAGAACGGCAGGGTGACTTCTTTCAGTGGTGATTCTGGTTTATGCCAGTTCCAAATAACTGTGAAAATAAGGCCTTTCTTAGCACCTTAGCTTTTCTTTTTTGTTGAAGTTTTGTTGGGTCTTTTTCCCCCCAGAAGTTCTGGTGCTATAGCCATTGAAAATTTGTTTTTCTTTTTCTTCAGGTATATGTGCTATAAACATGTTAAACAGAGGAGTTTCAAAGAGGAGTGCCTTCAAGCAGTAACATATTTCACACCAGCTTACTAAAATGCCCAGTGTCAAACTCAACCAGCTGATATGGAATTAAATCCTTAGGAAGCCCCATGTGAGACACGACCGACTTGCATCAGTCTTTATATGAGATGACCTCTCAGTGAACTACAGTATCCTGTGCTTTATTAAGGTCTGTTTTCCATTGCTCAATAAAACTTCCAACAGGGGAATCATTCACAATACAAGCAAAAAGGAGCAGGGTGTACAATGCAGTTCACTGGAAAGAGGGAATTAACCAGCTGTAAATCTCTGCGGCCTTTGCAGTACAGCTGTCAGCTGCCAAAAGGTCCAAGGAATCAGCGGGAAGGAGAGGCTGGTTTGAAAAAGTAGAGAGCAAAGAGGAGGGAGCCCACCAGTTTAAGACACAAAGCAGTATAGTCTTGTATTAAATTTGGTGTTTGGTGATGCAACCAGGTGCATCACCTTTTGGATATGAATTCTCCTGACTTTACTTGGAAGCAAAGGTGTTGAGAAAAATATGAAATACCATTTGGCTGCAGGTTCAGTACTGTACCACTAATTAGTGGCTGTGGTCTGGCGTATAAACAGAAATCATATACTACAAAAGCTCATTCATTTTTCAGGGTCGTGGTTTCTTTTTTTGCATCTAGAAAACTATAGCCTGATACAGAAATAGTACTAGCACTTTTTACTTCATTCTGGTATGCGATATATTTACACATTTGCGTAAGAGAGTCTCTGGAACATAATTACCTCTGGTTTAACAAACATGTAGAAAAATGAGATGATTGCATATCATTGATTACTCTGCAGGGCTGTCCAGACTACAGCAATATGGGCAGCAAAATTGTGAGCTGTGTGTTAACTGCACCTGTCTTAAGAGCTGATTATGTCCCAGTCATGATACCAACGTGGCTGAAAGATCTCTAAAGACTACTCTATCTATCTTTACCTTGCTTGAATCGGGGGAACTATCTCTGACTAACATCTGTCCTTTCAACATGTTCCAGTTATCTACATTTAAGCAACAAGGTTTTCATGCCCAGTTCTGCGTTTCAGATTGCAGTGTTAATGTACTGTGATATTTAATGTTTGCTCATTGTACCGGGACATTGGGATTTCTGTGTATGGAAATCTACAACTTTACATCCCTGCTCTGGCAGATGGGCACAAAATTCAACTCTGTAGCATCTCTTTTGGGAGGAAGGTATTTAAGATTAGCAGAAAGTACATTCAATAGAGCAGAGTACAGAAAAAAGCCTTCTGTTTGCCATCCTGAACTCTGAAGCAAGATTTATATACCCTCAAAAAATCTTCATTGTAGCTTGTATGTCTGTCTGGCTTCCTAAAACTGTATTCTAACTTTGTTGTTTTAACTCTGAATGTCCTGCCATTTATATTCATATATGATATGATTTTGAGTGCTTGTAAACTCATGGGTTGATTTGATTACAGTTACAGTGGAATTGAAAAATAAGCTCAGGAGAGGGAAATTTTAGAGTAGATCTGAACTCTCTGTGCCTATTACTACAGCAGGTGGCACTGTAAGTTAAATGACTAAGTCAGCCGGACTGGGGATCTCACAAACCTCTAAACAGTATTCTTTGAGCAATTTTAAAGAACACTCCAACAAGTAGTAATGGTCGGGCTTTTGGCATGTATCTGTGTTGTGACCGAATTCTGGTTTTAGATTCTTCAGGTCAAATTGTTTCCTTAGAAAAACTCTGAATTTACATATTAGTTTTTCCATCTGCTTGCATTTCTCAACTCAGAGAAATGTTATTTTTAATATTTCACCTGAAAACACATGCATCTTGTTTTCTTTATTAATTTCTGTTACAATTTTGGGTTGTTATCAGCAACATACAACATAATGATCTAAACTTGCTATCTTGTTATTACTAACTGAAACAATCATGTCTTGCTGTAAATTGGGAGGATCACATCCTGGAAAGATACTGCAAGCACTTGGTATTTACACATTAATATGACTTATCTGAGCTGGAATTGTATATCTGACTCTATATCCCTAATACTGGAGTGCCCCAAAATTATTTACTGATTGTGTTCTCATAATATCCCAGGAGGTAAGATAGCAATGTTATTCATATTTCTAAATAGAAAATCAAAGAGGAGAGAGACCAAACTTCACCTTGTTCACATAGGGACTGTGTTGGAATGGAGGCTTGCATTATATACAGAATATATCTTTGTCTCAGATATACCTGCATGTCCCATTTGAAGAAAACAGTTCACATTCCTCTACACTATTATTTAGGTTGTTCTGGTGTTTTACAGAATGAAGACTCAGTCTAAAGTGATTCTTGTTGTTAAGCCATATATACTTTGGAAAAGGCCCTTAATATTGGATATCCAAAATAAAGATGGTTAGACAAATCTAAGGCATTCGTAGCTGTTACTAAACCTCTTCTTGTTACTAAACTTCTTTCTGGTGTATTGAGAAAAATCATAGAGCTGTAAATGAATCAATTCTCTGGCTTGATAATATATTTAAAAGACAAGCTGAATCTTTCCAAGGGGCAGAGGAAGAATTCCACAAGAAAGCATAAGAGATGTAAATCTCCCATGATGTATCATTTTATTGTCCAGTGTATACTGAAATACAGCTGTGGCAACTACTGCATTCCATCAGGGTCATCACTTTCTTCAAGATAATTTTAGTTATGTATGGACCTTTGTTTATTCAGTAATACACAGCCAAGATAAAACCAGATCTTGAGGTGTAAGGTTTTTTCCCTAGTGTTCAAAAAGAAATGCAGAAAGGACTGTAGTATTTTTTACTATATTTTATTGGTGTCTATATGTCTGTGTTCATCAAACCAATTATGCTCCTGATAGTACTTCCTATAATGCAAGGAAATTTTTTTTTTCCTAGTATAACAAAACGAATTTTAAGACAACAACAGCAAAATCTGAAAGTCTGGGAGAACAAGATATTGCTGCCTTAGGAATACTATTAATTTGGCAAAGACTTCACAAAGCCTTTCCAAAAGATAAATCATCTGTGATTAATTTGCACTAGGGTACGCTAGATTGCCAGAATGAAAGCAGAGAGCACATTTCCATGCAAACAAGGAAAATCCTCAGAACTGTTTTTCATAATGTATTTTTTTCACACTATTTTTTCTTACCTTGACACATAAACAGTCATGTAGGAAACCACAAATGAACAGCTATTCAAGACATAATTTGATGTAGTAAACAACTGGTAAGATAAATAGCTGAAACAGTAAAAGAGTGAATCTAGGTAAGTGCAAACTGCAGGCGTGGGTTTTATTCCAAAAAAAAGCAGTTACCAAGGACTATTTTAAAATAAAAAATTGCAATGAAAACTTTGAAGGAAAATATGTCCACTTTAGTTTCACAGGTGTCATATACTTCATATTTAAACTCTTTGCATAATTAGTGTGCTAGGCTTCTAAGAAGGATTCCCTGAGTTAACCTTCAGAGGAACCTTACTCATTCCATTAACAGGAGACTCCTGAACTAGGTGCCTTAATTCAAACAGTGTGAATGTTCTTCTTGGGCTGCTATAATTTTTAAAATATATTTCACTGAAACATTACATAGGTAACTTGCTTATCAGATGATACAGTTACTTCATTAAACTGTCAATATTAAATAAAAGTATAAAAATCCTTAGATCCAGGGTACTGCTTTAAGGAATATGACTCTGAACATTTATAGTTTACTATAAGCCATTTCTATATACAATTGAAAGAATAATCTTGAAAATGTATTTTTATAATAGTGGGTTTATTTATTTTATAGCCAGAATGTCCTGGTTTGGACAGGTGTCTATTAAGGAAGGCAGGAGTCCCCCTCCCACCCCGGAATGGAAAAATGTAACCCCCTTCCTCCCGAACTATTATAATTTTGAAAATGAGGGGCTTTCANCACGGCCACTGCAGTCTCCGCTCCCTCCAAACGCCAGGAGACCAATGAGCACCAAGCCCTGCACCCCACTTCTTTTCCCAGTTCTAAATCTCGAGATGTCCCCGATCCCCCCACCTGAGAAAGACACCACTAAGACAAAAGAAGGGACAACTGGGCCCCTCCCTTGTGGCTAGCTCGGTCCTTTGTTTCTCTTAAGTACTCAGCAATCGTGCCTTAACATGGGGAAAAATTCCTTTGAGAGGAGAAGAACACACACACAAAAAGAAAACCTCCTCAACCCCCAACACAGAATTATACTTTGCATCAGACCATAATAGATTTATAAACTAAAACAAGCTTGCCGTGGATGTACTCAATCTCTGTTTGATTCTACTGTGCCAGAATTTATATAAACCTCTTTATTCCTTCCACGAGTCCTGCAAGGTTATGAAGAGACTTGAAAAAAATTCAATACCGTCTCCATATGGGTAGGCAGTGTAGCTCTCTGCTTTTGACCCCTTGAAGATTCTGGGATGACTCAGACTAACAGTTCTGGGAAAGTTAATTTTAAATTTTTTATATCATTTTCTATAACACATTATTTGCACATACCATTTCTAGCCCCTCAAAACTTGCATTACATTACAGTTTACGTCCTAAAAAAGAAACTCATGAAGAGAGTGCCTATCCCTGATCTTTATTTGCTTCTTCAGCTTTCTCTTCATCTGAGGCTGGAAAAATTCTGTCCTTTATACTTCTTTTGTGGGAATGGAACACCTATGCAAAACTGGTATAAAACTGAAGCCTTATGTTTTAAAATGTGTTCTAAGAGCTGAATTTGTGTACTGAACTGCTGTACCCTCTGACTCAGTTTTGATCTGACAATAAGTGAATTTTTTTACCTACATGATCAGGGAAATATGGCCCATAGATCAAAATGAAAATTGTTCTATTTCATGTTATGGGGAATAAACACATTTTCTTATACAGTCAAAGATGTTTCTTAATCTAGAGTTTTTGGTTTTTTTTAAGTAGAAGAAATTCTAAATGTTTTATATTGCGTTAGTGCACTTACCATAAATAGTAATTGTATAATAATTCTTTGATTTCACATATTACCTGATATGTGACCATATTGACCGTGACTGACATGGGAGTTACTGGCATTTTTTGTTAATTTTTCTTTAATTTTTATGGGAAGTTCACCATTTAAGTACTCAGTAGCTTACTGTTTTCTTGTAGGCATGTTGATATTACATCTGCTATGATGAATCTAACAGCCATAAGCCAAATGAAGCATATTCACTTAACAGAAAAGCTTAAGAAATGAGGAGGGAAGATTCCAATGTGACACTTTCATTTGGAGATGGCAGTAATGGGCAATCACATGGGGTTTTTGCACTTGTAATGCTTGGTGCTGTGCCAAAACTATCAGAGTTTTCAACTGTTTTTTTACCCAACTTCAAAAGCATCTCCCAAATCCTCAGCAAACTCTTTAGCCTTAATTGAAAACAACTCATTGCCTGTATTTTCTGAAAGGAGAGAAAATGTCAAAATATTTATCTTAGAAACAAAATATTGGATCAACAGTGTGCTGTAAATAATTTGTTGAGACAACAGGAAATATGGCTGGAAAAGGGGGATGATTATGTAAAAAAGACCTATGACTTACACAGTTCTCTGCACTGGAGTCAAATGTCCAAGTAAATGAACATTTCTTCAGGTTCTATCTTATGTTGTGTCATTTTAGTGCTATGTGGATGAAGGTGGGAGGAACATCAGGAAGAAATATCCTGAAGAAACAGCAAATATTTCTGTTTGCTTTCAGATATTTTAGGTAATGCTTTGCCAACATAAAAAATCGGTGTGAGCTTTTAATTATTAGTTTGACCTCAGAATAGGCTAAGCATGAGGTAAGCAGATAGGGAATCCAAAAACTCCTAGAAACTAATATAATCGTTCTGGTGACTTAGCAGCAGCTTTTGAAACTCATGCAAACCTCAGGAAGCAAAAGAGCTTCCTGGTGAGATGATAAGACAAATGGTTAATTAAATCTAACAGAGGAATAAAAAGGCCACTTCTGCAGGAGACAGTCGATACCTCTCCCAGTTACAGCACAGTGCTTGAGTTTTCTTAAATGAGCTTTTGTTGTGTTCATGCTCACAAGGGGAATGCTTAATGTGGATAATCTCTTTAATCACTGTGCAATCTGAAAGTTTATTTTTTCTGGAAAGGGCATTGCAAAAGCTCTTGAGAGAGATGAAAAGGGTGTGAACTCCGAGTAGCTGTAAACTGAGGGGATAGAAATATCCTGTCCTTGTAGGGCAGTGGAAAGGAACAGAAGAAGGAAGGAATATTAACCTGAAAACAACGGGGAATACAGCAAACATGTTACAAGAGGCATGGAATGCTTTGTAAGGGAATCAGTGGGAGTTGTATGCTGGGTCTCTGGCTGGCCGCAGAGACTCTCAGGACAGCAAGGAACAGTACTGAACTGAGAGAAGATATCACCAGATGTTTTTTATCCTCTCTTGCATTCATCATTCTTTTGTCTCTTCTGATTTACCTTTGGTTTATAGCCTGTACTTCTACCCCTCTGTGTGTCAACAGGTACACCTCTACTCTAAAAACATTCTTAGTCCTATATAGTGGGAGCTTGCAATTATGGTAACTGGAGAGACTGAAACGTTTTCCCTATGCATTTCAGGGTGGTTGCGGAGGAAAGATAACTTTAATGTGTATTTTAAAAGATATTTTGTAAAAATACTTAAACTCTCTGCATTGTTTGTTGGAATAGTTAAAATTAATACTGTAACTTCAAGGAAAACAAGGATATTGTATGGATTTCATTGATTTACACAACCAGGGCTTATACTGTAGCAGTGTGTAGATTATTTAATATTTATCCCCAAAGCCATTTGAAAAAAAAAATTTATATCTCACTAACTATCCGCTACATAGTCCTAGAATCCCAGGATTACCTGATAGCTGAAACCGGAAGAGATCTCAGGAAATGTGCACCCCAGGGGCTGCTCCAAGCAGCATCAGCCATGAATTCATAAAAGGTTACTCAGGGGTTATTCCACTGTCTTGAAAACTTCCGAGGATGGAGGCTGCCCAGCATCTCTGGAAAATCTATTCTGTTGTTTGACTTCCCTCAGCATGATAAATGTGTGTGCATATATTGATGCGTATGGAGTTTGTGAGGCAATGTTTTGGTAGCAAAGGAGCTACGAGGGTGACTTCTTTAAGGAACTGCCAGAAGCTGCCTCCATGTCCACCAGAGCCAATGCCAGCCCACTCCAGGATGGATCCGCTGCTGGCCAAGGCTGAGCCCATCAGTGAAAGCACCTTTGACATAATGTGTTTATGGAGGGGAAAGACAGGAGCAAATCAGAGCAGAGAGGAGTCAGAATATGTGAGAGAAACAGATCTGCAGACACCAAGGTCAGAGAAGGAGGGGAGGAGGTGCTCCAGGCAATGGAGCAGAGACTCCCCTGCAGCCCGTGGTGCAGCCCATGGTGAGACAGGCTGTCCCCCTGCAGCCCATCGAGGGCCGCAGGGGAGCAGAGATCCGCCTGCAGCCTGTGGAAGACCCCATCCTGGAGAAGGTAGATGGAGGCTATGAGCCTGTGGGAATCCCATGCTGGCGCAGGGTCCTGGCAGGACCCGTGGCCCTGTGGGGGACCCATGCTGGAGCAGTTTATTCCTGAAGGAACCACCCTGGTGCAGTTCACGAAGAACTGCTGCCTGTGGGAAGGGCCAATGGTAGAGAATTTCAGGGAGGAATGTCTCCTGTGTGAGGGACCCCATGCTGGAGCAGGAGAAGAGTGTAAGGAGTTGTCCTCTTGAGGAGTAAGGAGAAGCGAAACCAGCATGTGATTAACTGCCCACAGCCCCCATTCCCCATCTCCCTGCACTGCAGGTGCAGAGGAGGTAAAAAATTGGGAGTGAATTTGAGCCCTGGAGGAAGGGAGGATTTGCGGAAAGGTGTTTTAAGATTTAGTTTTTGTTTCTCATTATCCTGCTCTGATTTGATTGGTAATAAATTTAATTAATTTCCCAAAGCCAAGTCTGTTTTGCTTGTGACAGTAATGGGTGAGTCGTCGCTCCCTAATCTCTACCCAGGAGCCTGAGGAGGGGAGTGATGGAGCAGCTTCAGTGGGCACCTGGTATCTAGCCAGGTTCAACCCACCACATGGTGTATGCCAGTGAGCCAGTATTGTTTTCAGGAAGATGTACAGGTCTAAAGCATACAAGGCTTCATGTTGATAATTCAAAATATTCATACCAGAATTCCTGAATTATGTCTTTTAGCTGTTCTGTATAAGTATACATACTTGTGGAAGGATGAAGAGAAGGCAGAGGACTGCTGATTAAACAGAGTGCCTCAAAAATGTCCAGCTGGCTAACACCCAAACCAGATTAATGTCTAAAAAAGACTATAATCTATACATTCAGGTGAGTACTTTATGATATGTAATACAAGAAACATCTGTGGCTCCAGCCAGCTTCTCATGAAAGGAAGTTCTGATTACAAAGCTGTCATTACATAGCAGTCTAATGCTAATCTTTATACTTAATGGAAATTTCAAGGAGAGGAGAACACTGAACAGTTCTCACCCTCCGGAGCTGGGAAGTGATGTGAATCACAACCCTTCAAAACCCCAGAGACCCCAGAACGTGATGATTCATGAGACTAGTTTAAAAATAGGGGGATTAAAAATAGTAAGAGTTCTTTTTGTTGGTATGCTGGTTTAAATCCATATAGTTTGCATTTTCTGGCTACATAGGCCCGAAATCTATTGAAAAATGCCACTACTTAAAAAGCATATAAATAGCAATTGAGGCCATTGTATAATGCCATAAAACTATGAACTTGGCTTTATACTTATGAACAGGGTTTTGGCACTGTAAAAGGGCCCTGGTAAGAGTCTGACTCAGGAGTTTTAGTCCTCCCAGATCAATACCTTCTACAGAAGGATGATAATTAAACCCACAAAATCTAAGTCATAAGTAAGTTCCTGCTTTTTATTAACAGGAATCTCAACTGAGAATAAAGCTGATGATTTCTTCTGAAACACTGAATTCCTGATCCTGCTGTACAGATTATCCCTCTTTCATAAGTCATGTAAAGGGGCCAGCATGAGAAAACAGATGGGTCTGACATGGACAGTCTTCTGCATGCTACCCTGCGCACCCTGAGAGCTTGCCTGACATCAGTGCTGTGTGCTGCAGCTCGAGTCTGTCCTTGAAATGCCCTTTGCTCTGTGATTTGGTGGGGTTACTGGAAAACAGTCCTACAGCTGTTTTCCTGAGTGCCTGTCTGTGCTCCAGAAACCATCTCAGTTGCAGAGTGTTTAGGACTCTTCCAAAATACTTTTCTTTTTAGGGAGTAAAGGTTTTAGAGTGCCAGTGAAGATCTTGTGAGAAAGCAAATCCTAATATTCTTCTTCAGATAGCATTTAGATTTGACTCAGTCAAAACTCCCACTGACTTCACTGAACCATTTGAGATTTGGCCCTAGGACATTAGCACATTGCAATCAGCTATGAAAGCAGCAACAGAACTGAATCCCATAGAGTAACATCAGAGTAACATACATTATTCCCATCCAAGTAAAAAGTAAAAAGGTCTTCCGTGACTTCCTTTTCTGGCCAAATCTAAATCTAAACACATTATTCATCTGTGCACAAGTCTTTTGTTTTCCAAGCCAAAACTCACTTGAAAAACAGGAAATAAGATATAAAACTAGGTTGCTCTGCTCTGTTAATTTGTCAAAGCCACAAAATGTGTTTTTCATCAGCTTTCAAGTATAGGGTGAAATGTTTAGTGCATCTGTCTACCTGTCCATCCTGCCATCCATCCATGCATCTTATTTTTCCTGAGCAGAGCAAAAGTTCAGCACAGTTTTCAGCTATATTTCTTAGAGTCTTTTGTAAAGAGAAAGCAATTGACACCAAAACTTTGACTGAGTTTTGATCTTACAGATTAGATTGTCCTTGTGAAAGGGGATCAAAACAGAGTCAAGAAACTCATGCTTAAATGTGTGGATCTGCTGGTGCCAGTCTCAGTGGTTCAGGAGGCACAGTCCTTCCTAAATGCCTTCCTAAGGGAAGCTGAGAGCACAGGAAAGTCATCAGAAAAATCCCATCAATTTCCAAGTGCATTGCATTATTCCCTAGAAAACAGTGTTCGCCATTTCCACGCCCCTTAACTTGCAATCCCTCACCAAACGTCCATGCAGTAAGACACCCCTATATCTCTTCATCTCCTGTCTGTGTTTTCAGAATTGAATGAAATTATTTGGACTGATGATTTTTGGTAGACTCTTAGGGAGGTTGTAAGGTATGTGTACTGCATTTAAACCTTGGAAACTATGGCAACTTTGGCACTCTGTGATGAAAATAGAACTCCATAAAGTCAACATTGCTGTTTAATTTTGTAAACTCCAAAATTGTATAGATGTGGGAAATGCTCATCACTGAGTCTCAATAGACCCAAACACTCCAATTTTTAACAAATAATTTTACTAGAAATACATGGGGGTATGCAAAAATCGCAAAAGCGCAACTGGCCCAAAAGCCCATCAATCAACTCAGGTTCAACCTATTGCAGGGTGTTTCACGTACGCATCTATATTCAATGTGTTTGTAAGGACTATATGTGAGAAATCAGAAAGTCCCATTTACTTGTAAGTATATTAATCCTAAATATAGACCTCAGCAACTCTAATTCAAGTTTTCCTCTTTATTTACTCAACTTGTATGTTGCTAAATACCATACACTCCAAAGAGTGTCCAAAAGTCTTAAGCAATTCCACTATTCTTCACAGAAGCAGAGTTGCAAGATAGAAACCAGGAGCAAAGCCAAAATATGTCCCAAATTGTACCTAATTTCTGTGTCAGGAACATACTCTTTCAATTGCAATTGAGATGGGTTCAAATGTGTTATTGTACTTTGCCCTGGATTTTTCAAATCTGAAACATCATCGGTTGAAAATCACATCTGTTCCTAAGGCTGGAAGACCAGATCATGTGAAGGACTTCGATATTCACAGTGGACCATGAACACCCGCCCCCAAAATTGTTACACTTCAGACCAGGGCTCAGATATGACCTCAGCTGGGAGGCCTCTAAAATCCTTGGCTTTTCAAAGGTTCTGAAGGTTCAGCCTCTGGACATTTGCACAAGCACTTCAGTTTTGACAGGGCTCAGCAATTTATTTTCTATCTCATGTACTAACTGCTTGCACGTCACCAGAATTCAGAAACAAGTGTTTCTGTGCTGAGCTGTCTCAGGTGGTCTGCTCTAGGAGGTCTCAAAGCCTCCTCTCAGGCACCAGTAGCCAGTCTTGGCTATTGTTTCCACTTAAATCATGGCGAAGCTGGTGTGACACCATCACTCCTTTTTCACAGGACTGCCCAGAGTCGCAGTTCTCTCCTTTGCCTGGGAGCATTAACAAATTCCTATTTCACATTTCTTTTAGAGACTGGCCTAACCACTAATCTGTGACTTACTCCACCTTCCAGTTGAATCTGTTCCCCTGTGAATATAAGAATTAATCATTTCTGATGTCTGAGAGAATACCCAGACAGAGCCTTGGCTTTGTGGGCAGGATGCAACTTGTCTGTCTGTTGGCTGTACATGAGCAATCCAGGAGCCATAATAAGGCCAGTATGGGAAGGGAACCTGCCCTAGAGGCGACTCCTATGATACTGGAGGGAGACCAGTTCTCACCAGCTGCTGTTTCTCCAGACAGTGGCTGAGACTTGCCACCGGCAGCAGTGGGACAGCTGGGGGAAGCTGGGAAGAAGGACACTGAGGGAGTGTGGAAGGGTGGGGCTTGGGCACCAGCACAGATTAGAGGCAACTGGAAGGGGCTGTGAGGAGACAGAAGGCATATCAGAGGTATGAGTGTTCCCACCTTCCTCCCCATCCTCTGCTCCTCGCAGTCTCTGTGGCAAACACAACAGTGTGGCTGGACATGCTGGCTAGGGAGGAAGGAGGTCAGAGTCTTGCATGTCAAAGAAGGCAGCATTGGTGAAAGCACTGATTAAACCACAAACAACTTTCTGGGAGCAGTTACTGGAGCTGAGGTGGGTGCCCACCTGGGCAGCATTTCCCCTTTCCACTGGCATTTTTACTGCCCTTGGATGTTTCCTGCACCACTGGGTGCTGAGCACTCAGGTGGTGATCACTCTGTGCAAACGCATCCACACTTGCCAGGCGTGCTCCCTAACTGAGGATGTGTCTGCCTATTATGCTGTCTCTGTGATTTATCATTTTCCAGACTGAATACCCTCATCAGCATCCTTGTGTTCTCAGTGAGATGTTATGTGCTGGGGGAGTGAGAGGGTTCATCATTCATTCATACTTCCACATTCTTCATAAGCAGGCAGCCTCTTTCCTTCTGCCATGCAAAGCAAAGGTTCAGCTATCAGTGGAAAAATCTAACTTCTGGGACAAACTGTAAACTTTTGCGGCAAAAAGCACAGACAGTTAAGTCTAGTGACATTCTTTGTTACAGACTTTTCACTCCAGGTTCATGCATGGGAGGTCTCGATTCATGTAGTGCATGAAACTGAGCAAAGAAGCAGAGAATAAGGGATTAAATCAAAGGGAGGGCGGGGTGGTGGAAACTGTGGGAGGGAAGAGCATGTGGGAAGAAAGAAGGGAGGAAGAAAGGGGAGATAGGAAGGGTACAGGCAGTTAAAGAATGGAAACAGGTTAGTGGGTGATCAAATAGATGGTGTGAATCATCATGTGTTTATCTCTTCTTCCACTCTGTTGACTCCTGGAGCTACCATTTAACGTTTTTTCATGATGTCTTACTGAAAATAGAAGTAAGTCTCTGTTCCCAGAAGGTGAGCTGTTGAAAGTTGAAGACTACAAACCAGTAGCTTTTGGAAGAGATGCAGCTCCTCACTGATCTGAAAGTAGAGCTGAACCGGAAAATTCATTAAGAAGTTTATGACCTTGCCCCTTGGCAGATTTCCTGCTTTTTAAAGGGGTGATTACAGTCCCATAATGTGTTTTGCTAAATTGCAGGAAATTATTATTTTTAATGTGGCGTCCCCAAAAGAATTCTTTTGACTTAGTTGTATATTTTCCCTCTCATAATTTGAGATGTGTAAATATCAGTATATGGTATTTGCAATTGGAGCCAGCTCTGCAATTGCAGATCTTTTCCTGGTTTAAATTCACCATCTACCAGGCATCTGAGCACTTTTGTAAGGAACAGGAAGACAAAGCTTTAAGGGTTTGACTTTCCTTGTGGGCTGCAGGATTTGGCTAGTCCAGAGACTACATCTGTCTGAAGACTTTTCTGGATCTGGGCAGGGATCTCTTGTACTTCATCTTCCACCACAAATATCCCCCTTGAGGTTCATTCGTCTGTCCCTGTAGTGTTGCCAAGAAGAACTAATTGAAGTAACATCTAACAGCATTGCTGGACACTGTGATTTTAATTTCCAAAGTGACTGCAGTAATTTTTTTCATCTGGGCCTCGCTGCTCTTGTTGGCAGCCATCTTGTTTGAAATGATGACTCCCCATTCTTCTTGTTGATGGTATTTTTAAGTCTTGAGGCACCAGCTGTTCTAGTTTGGAGGATTTAGATGGAATCTCTGGAGGTAAATGGGTATCCATGGACATCTGACCCTGGCAGGATATGTCTCTCAAGGCCACACAGCCTACCTGAAGTCCCTCCAGTTGTGCATCGAACAGAAGGTGGCTTTATTTTGCTTTGGCTGCCAAGTGTACCAGCAGCCTAAAGACAGGTTTTACTATGTGATCATATAATTTCCTATATATTATCATTTAGACGGACTTGTCTTGACCGCAGTTTTGCTGATGAACCACCTGAGTCACATCAGGCATTACAGAGAAGAAAACCCCACCAGCTAGATCACCATGACTGTACCCATAACACAACCATGCGTTAGAAGGAGCTATGTATGTACACCACAGCCAGGCAAAGCTCCTGTACAAACCAAAACAAGTCAAGCCCACCCAGGTACTGCTGGTAAGGCAGAGCAGAAACAGCCCCCACAGTCTTTGTGTGTCAGATTTACCTCCGTGACTTTGGAATGAAGAGTTCTGGAAACCAAAAAGATGTGTGATCACAGAAGCACAGTTCATGGCATATTTCCAAATAAAACCAGAAGAATCATCACATTAGAGCATTTTTTTATGTCTTCTTCATCCAGTTGGTTTTTCTGAGAATGCGTTTATCTGTATCTCATTAAAAAAGATAAATGGTCAATGGACTTACAGTCATTACTGGATAATGTTGCATGGGCAACATCCTTGTAACTGCAACATCAACATGTAGAACTGCTGTAATCCAGACCTGAAACTGTTCACTAAACAAAAACAGGCCCTGACTTTGTTCTTGGTTTTTAAACCTGATCTAAACTAAATCCCGGTTTTTTTTTTTCCTGAATGCTGCGCAGCATTCCAATAAAACTGGAAATCTTAATTAATTTATCTCCAGAGAACAGTTTCATGCTGGGAAATTTATTTCCAGGGAACAGTTTCACAGTTATGCCTGCTGTCAGAACTTTTCAAACTGGACATGTGTCGTGGTTTGATGTTGATTTAAATGCCAAACACATGAAATCCAATTATGTGCATGAGGGGAATGTGGATTTATTGAGGAAAATGTAAAGAAATTTCAGGGCAAAACAAGGTCTGCACCTAAACAGTTGCAATATAAAGGAAAGTTAATACTAACAGAATAAAAAAAGAAATTATAACAAATTAAAGCAAATTTTAAACACTTTTCTTTCCCAATGCCTCCTCCTTCACTACAAACCTTTCACAAATGAAAAGAAAACAAGAACATGGTATTCTGGTCAAAGTGGCATTTTTTCTAAGTTTTTTTATGCTTAAGGAAAAGAGGTTCTTCTACTGTGCCATAGAGTTTTCACAACTTTACAGTCCACCCGGTCCTGTTGAAGTGAAAAAGGTAGCTTTCCCATAAATCTTTCACAGTCTTCCCACACTGCCAAGTCACGGGCCACAGGAGAAAATCGGGTTTTAATTTTTTAAGAATGAGTTATCTCAGCCTGAAAGCAAAAGTTCTCTGCTTCAAATCCTTAACAGCTTCTCATAACTCCTATGTGTCCTGGCATAGATCTCTCTGTAACAACCTCTCACAATTTTTATATGGCCTGGCATAGGCTTTTTTATAAAGTCACAGGTTGCACAAGAATTTCTCATCCCTCCAAGTTTTTTCCAAATGGATTAAAGTCCTTTCTATGGCTTTACAAGCAGCATTTTTAAGCTTTGCACCAAAAGCGCAGTAGCCTTCTTTTCCTGTCACCACCTAGCTGCCTTCCCATGTGGTCTCATCCCTTCCGCTCTGTTTCTGATCTCGGGGCTGCCATGTTCAGCTTCGTCCCGGGTGACTTTACTTTTCTTTCCTCGCTGACTTGAAAGAAAAGGGGTCTTTGTCGGTTGCCGTGTAGTGTTTCTTAGGCTTTAGGGAGAGCTGTGCTGGATGCAAAGGTACCCCGCCAGTCCCGTGCGGGGTCTCGGCGGCCTCAGACTATCCCGGCCACACGGCTTCGGCTGGACGCTGCCTCTGGAACGGCGACAGCGCCCTCGCTGAGGGCGAGGGCCGGCCCCGCGCCGCCGCCGCGCCGAGACGGGCCCAGCCTGGGCCCGGGCCCTCCGGCCACCCCTTGGCCCTTCAAGCCAGAACAGAAAAAGGAATCTGCTCCTCTTGCACGGCCTTTTATAGGCAAAATTCAAAAGCGATTGGCCCAAAACCCCGTCAATCAACTCAGGTTCAACCTATTACAAGATGTATCAACTAAAATGATATCATATGTTCCTCATAACTGTGTGTGATATGACAAAAAGATAGAAGAGGAAGATTTATCAGAAGAAGATTGCTAGATGCGGTCCAGAGAGTAGAGAAAGCCATTAACTCTGAACTGGATGAGTCCCCATTCTTTACCAAGCCACTAAAGTCCAGGCATTGTAACAAATGCTGCATGTGTATTTGAAGGTTTGAGCGGGAGACAGTGAATAATAAAATATCTTAATTGGATGGGGATAGAATTAGCTTCAAAAATCAAAACATACGGGTTTGGGGGACTTTTGTCAAATTAAAGGACATCTCATTATATATATAGTGACACAGAAAGATCTTCGGCATTCCAATTATATACTAAAAACGTGTCTTTTATAATTTATGGAGACTGTGAGTTTTGGAAAGTTGTATCCCATTTGTCTTCCTTGCTGCTGCTGGAATAAACTAGAAACTTCTACTTCCCAGGTAACAGCTAAGTTGCAATCAGCTAGTGGTCAGGTACAAGTAGTTCATATGAAAGAGCAGGCTTGTTCCTGAGCTGACCAGGCCGCTGTCTTCCACTAAACACAAAGACCTTTCAGGACAAGAAAATAAATTTTCTACTCCCTATTCTTAGAGTAAAAGGCACAAGAAAGAAACCATGGGAGAAACTATCAACAGGAATATGGAAAGCTATACCAGCCTGGAGAAAGATGAGCATATAAAAAAAACCTCAGAGAAAGGAATTATCTAGATTTATACAAACAGTCTGCCTGGGGCCTTCAGAGTTAAAATTTAACCACTGTTAAGTGTTCACCATTCTAGTGGAATTTTGGGGTGAAAAGTACACAAAAAGTTCTTGGAAGCTGCAGCATGTTAGGATTTTTTTTTTAATTAGCTGCCAGGTATTAATTTATCCAGCAGCATGATGAAGAAATCTGGATACAATACATCTATTCTGAATTAGAAAAAAGAAAAAAATAAAAGGAAGAAGAAAGAGAACCATTTGCTTTTATTGGGGTCTTTTTTTATTATCTTTTCATTTGCTGATTTATTTTTGCATTCATGGAATCTGTACATGGCTTCCAAAAAGTTTTGGAAGAAAAAGAAAGCAAAAACGTTCCCAGTTGTTAGCAAATTTAAGGCAATTCAAATGAGGGATTCAAAGTAGCTAAATCTGAGAGGTATCACAATACAAAAATTGTTCAGGCTTAATGACAGTAGCACTATGAAAATCAGTAATGTGTTTTAAATTAAATATGTGAATACATGCATGAATGAGATCTGAGAGGAGTGTGTACATCAGCTGCACAATAGCCAGTGGAAAGAAAAGAGAGACATTTAAAATGAGAACCCAAATAAGCGAAGTGGTTAAGAGCTGAGAGGACTGTGGGGCTAGCACTATGAAAAAGAAAAGGTGAATCAGTTAATTATAGAAATGCTTATTATGGTAACAAGTACTTGGTGTGGCATCATGTGTAGTTTTGCAGCATTGAGATTAGAAAAGAAAGTCACTTTGTACAGGACTATATTGGGGGTATTTTTAAACGTTTATGGGAGGAAACTGAAAGAAAATATATGATCAAAACCAGAGGGAGGTTTTTTTGGTTGGTTGTTTTGGTTGGTTGTTTGGGGGGGAGTTGTTTGTTTGTTTGATTTGTTTGTGGGGTTTTTTGTTTTGTTTTTTGGGGTTTTTTTTTGCTAAAAGACCCTAACTGTTGTTAGGAATGTATAACAATATTAAAAGAAAAATACGTTGCCACTGGGGTCATACAACAGCAAATTGACCTGCTCAGGGTGTGGTAACCCAAAATAAGTACTATTTTAACCTTGTTATTTATCTGTCAAGATAGATTAGAGCAAGAGAAAACTTTCTGGATGGTTTTACTATCCAGATATTGCTGTCTTAAATTGCAAATCAGACTGTGTAGAATATCTGTCAAGTCCTGTACCTACAACTGTCAGGTGATTGCTTGTATTTTAACTTCATCATATGTGGCTTTATAGATTGTTTAGAAATGGGTGAGCAGTGTATGTAAATCTTTACAATGCAAAAAGTGACAAAAATTTCTGTATTTGTAGTATAATCTCCATGAAGGATCACGATTACAATTACAATAGGCATAGAAATGACCATCAAACTCCATCACATAAAGACAGTTGTTTTTTAACTTTAAACTAATACCTTTAGGTACCTGCTAAACTACTGAGGTACATGCTAAAACATCCTACTTTTACTGGATTCATCAGCTAGGTAGCTTTCCAGAAATTACAGATTACTCATATTGCAGCCATGGTGGGAATCCCTGGAATCTCTCCTGATGGTGGCTTCCCACAGCTGCAGGCATTTTCAAATGGAGCTTTTTCTTTTATGGTTGTCATTTTAGTTGTTATAATGACTTTGTTGGCTGAGCAAGTTGTTTCGGTGATAAAAACGAAATGCTTAGGAAAATGAGTAATGTTGATTTTGATACACCAAAGCTCTGTATTACAGGCCATCCACAGGTCAGTAACTGTCACTACAAGACAGGACCATGTAGGAAATGGCAGATAACTCCAAGGAGATCCTTTGCTCAGTCCTGATCAGGAACTTTAGCTAAAATGATGTTTGCAATATCCTTTCTGTTCTTGTGAGTGACAAAGCTTACAGCTTACAGACTACCAGAAGGGGAAGCTTTGGTTGCCCTCAGTAACACTGAGTATGTAATGTTGGAAATAATGCCTGCAGTCAGATGGGGAGAGCGAACCATGTGTCATGGGCTGTCCCTGCAGTGGTTTCTCTTGGAGTCACAGACCACTCCTCTGATCATCCTTGCTTTTCAGAGCAGCAAGTTTGTGATGCAACAGGATAGATTTTGTAGAAATTTCCCTTCAACTGAAAAAAAATAGAAGATTCTATGGCCAAAGTCGTGTGTACCAGAATTGAAAGGCAGTGATGGTGGGAAACAGTATCACAAAGCATATAGTCAGAGAAATGGAAACAAAACTGCAGTGTTCCAGACCTCAGAACAGTCCAGATAGCATCACTGAAAGGATAAGATTGGCTTGGAGTGATGTGCATCCCAGAAAGACAGGACAAAAGCCCTACTGTAGCTTATTTCTCTGAGTACAGAGGACTAACACAGTAACAGCCCGTACCAGAAAGCAGTAGTGCTGTGCTAGTGACTTACAGACAATATTAAATCTTCTAGAACATTGATAAATATCCCTGCAAAGCAGGGTGACTTTTGAAAAGGCTGCTAGTGAAGGGTAAAGGAGCCTGATGTGTCAGTCTTTCCAGGAAATTAGTTCAAAAGGCTATCTAGAGAGTCCTTGTCATTACAAAGGTATGCAATACCTAAGATCAGCTTGAGGCAGCCCACAAGCCACCACAGACAGAGATGATTATTTTTTTGATGAGGGAAAACTGTTGTGTGACTCTTCACTCCATGTGTTCCTTATTCAGAATTATTTGCACTATAGTTTGCAGGAGCCTGGTTTTCCCAAATTATCTTCAGCAGTCTTAACGTGATATAACCATTGATTTAACAATCTGTTTTGCAGGAAAATTGAAGGGCCACCTGAACCTTCTGTGTCAGGGCCTTATCCTGTACTACTGGGAAAACAGTCTTCTCCATTGTAACAGCACCTTTTGGCAATTGTAACAATATTTTAAAACTAATAAATCCTCCTGAATACTATTTCATACATTTGAAATCCCCTGTCTGCATTTTTCTTTCTTTGCCTTAACTTAACATTTGTGGAGCTACAGTAATATCAGCAGAGCTACAGCATTTATTACAGAATAAAGTGCAGGGCACCTGTAAGAAAAGACCAAATTGATACACAGCAGTTTAGACAAAACATCAGCATTTTCAGCACTCCATGCAGGGCTATAGTAAACTTACTCTCTTTTTCTGTGTTTGTTTGCAGGATGTAACCACAGAGTCACTATATGCTTCTTGTGTATTATAATTTAGTGTCTCATTTTCCATTATTGCGCAGATAATTTTGAAATGTTCATAGAACATGCACTTTAAGCAAACAGAGCGCCAAGTTGGATTTTGATCTTTGCTTAAATCTACAAGTTGAAAGAGCCAAAAGTGAAACAAGGTTGCTTCAAACTCTGTTCTATGCCCTGGAGCAATCTTACACTAGCGGGATAAGCACTTTATTTGATGATTGAATTTAAAGTCTTTTCCAAATGTAATGAAGTGACAGTATCATTCTGTGATAGGAAAGTTTGTTATAGGAAGTTTTAATGAAAGGCTCTTTTCTGGTGCCTTTACCATTTTTAAAATCTGTCAATTTGCATCATGCACAGCCTGAGTGTTTTAACTAGAGATGAATCTAAGGTTCTTGTTCTTGAGTTTTTTGAAGTAGGATGTATTGAGTTTGTCGTTTTTACAGAGAAAAGGATGAGTCAAGATAGCCAGTTCCAAGAATGCATTTAGTCTTAGGGTGTCAATTCCATGACTTACCAAAAGAATTTAGTCTTTTTGCCTTGGGTTTTAATATTCTAATACTTTTCCTTCATTAATAATTAAGTGTTTTTATTTTAGTGTCCTGATAATGTAATTTCTCCAGATATGTTCAGCCATTCTTTATATTCTAGTATTTAATATGGATACTTTTTACTCCAAGTATCTCCTTCTTCATGAAACTTATGCTTAATCTGTTTCAATTTACTTCAGGCCATACATAAGTGTATATATCTCTCAGGAACTTGAGGGCTCTTGTTTTGGTTTATGGAAACTTGAATTTGACCCACTGCTTTCTTTGCAAATAAGGAATGTTACAACAAGGAGCTTAGGTCATTAGTCATGCCATTAGAGGGTGACACTTCACAGGGCAGAACACCTGTTCCTTGTTTTAGATTTTTCATGTGGTAAATTAGATTAAAAGTCCCTTCACTAAAAGGGTATCACTGGAAATTAAGTGTCCATGCAACCTTTTCCCGGATTTTTCTTCACACTCCACAGGAGTTACCTGCCAAAGGCTGAGGACTTGTGGCCCTTTGCCAATCTCCTTGTCAATGCCCCCTTCCCTAGAAGGTGATCCCAGCTGCTTGGTTTCCCTACCCTCTAGGTCCAAGCTACCAGCCCTGGTGCCCAGCATCCGAGCAGTCAGGTGATCACACCTGGGTGATGGCTGAAATCTTTCTGCATATCCCACAGCTCTCTCAGGGATAGGGATTGAGCGGTTCCCTCTTGTTCTCCCTCTTCCTCCTGTGCTTGTGGTGGCCCTGCTTTGTTCTTTACTAAACAAGCTCTCTGGTGTCCATTTCTTCTGGCGAAAAGGGGTGACTGATACTGGTAGGGGTTGGGGCTCTGGTTCAGCCACAGGGCCTGGGGCCAGGGTTGGAGTAGCTGCAGCGCCTGTCACTTTGTCATCAAATCCAGGGAGATCCTTCTCCCTTAAGGATCCTGAATAGTGTTGAATAGGGCTCGGTAGGCCTGGGCCAGGACCCAGCACGTGGCAGTGATTTCTGTTGCTCTGGAATTGCCAGGCTGATGGCATCCTTTTTCCAAATAATTTCCTGCACTCGTTCAGAGGGAGTTCCAGAACACTGGAGGTACCCACTGTCCTAGGCACTTGTCCATACTATCCCACACGCCTGTCCACTCAGAGCTGTCCAATCTCAGTGCAGATCTCTGGGTGGTTTTCTTACATACTTGTTCAACAAGAACTGTAACACAGTCAGAAGACAGCAATAAAACCATGCTGGTTTGAACATCCCAAGGATATTTGAAATTTGCAACTGCTGTAGTAACCCAGGAGGATTATCCTTATCCTGGAGGAGACGGGAGGTGTCTTCCCCATGGATTATGTCCCCCACAGTGGGAAGAAGAGGAGAATCGGTAGAAAGTTAAGACTTGTGCATTGAGAGAACAGTTTAGTAATTGCAATGAAGTAAAAAATGATGACAATGATGATAATGATGATGATGATGATGATGATGATGATGATGGAAAGGAAGAGCAGAAGAGGGAGAGGAATAAAACCCAAGAAAGACAAGTGATGCACAACAGAATTTCTCACCACCTGTTTACCAGTGCCCAGCCAGTCCCCCAGCAGTGATCAGTCCTGCTTGTCCAATTTCCCCCCAGTTTATAATGACATTCTGTGGTATGGAATATCCCTTTGACCAGTTTGGATCAGCTGTCCTGGTCATGCTCCCTCTGGCTCCTTGTGCACCTCCTCACTGTCTGAGCATGGAAAGCTGAAAAGTCCTTGATTTAAAGTAGGCACTGCTCAGAAACAACTAAAACATCATTGTGGAATCAACAATATTCTCGTACTAAATCCAAACCACAGCACTGTACCAGCTATGACTTGGCCATGGTCTTTGCAGAATGCCAAATGATAGTAGACATATTCTCTGCAGCTCAATCAATGGACCTCTGCCAAATATACAGAAAATGCTGATTTATCACTTTCACACACTCTTCAATTATTCTGTATACATGAAAGACAACATAGGATAATGCAAAACTGAGTCTAGAGAGTCTAGAATCTTGAATGGAGCAAAAGAAAAATTATTCCCAGTTCTTTAATTCTCAAAAGAGACTGGACCAAAATTTTTTTCCATGTTAATCAGTTCTGAATAGAACATAAATAGAGAAAGGAAAAAAAATCTTAAAACAAGAGTAAACTATGACACCATATTTTAATCAGATAAAACATCCCTATGAGACAGCAAAAGTTTGTAAGTCCCTGTTGGCCTAGCAACTCACTAAAATCTTGTTTCAAAAGAGGATGGGAGAAAATGATGATCAAAATTGTAAGCCCAAGCCATTAAAAGAGAATATGAACATAATAGAAATTACAGATACATACGTCCATGGATCACCTCTGTTTTAATATAAAGCTATGTAAACTCTATAGAAAGCAGAAATTTCCCAAACAGTAGAAGCCAAACTATGAAAACTCCCAAGCCTATTCCATCTCCTACAAGGTAGCACACATCTTAACTGTGACTGAAATCAAGACAGCCTTGGCATAAGTTTAAAGTTGTTGAACATATGGTTGTGTGATTTACTGGCTCAGATTCTCTATTTACAGCTGGGTAAAGGCTGGACAACACATAGAGATAGAGATCTCTTCTGTAATTCTAGATCTAGACAAAATAACCAAAATTACCGAGAGTAATTATGACAACACCGGCTGGAAAGGAAGAAATAAATTTTGATCCTTTTATAAGGAATCATGTCCTGGATATAAACTTATGCAAGAGATAATATACTTCGTGTTTTCACATGCAGTGAAAAGAAATAATTCTTTGTTTCAAAACAAAGACAGAAGTTGGATAAAGTGACCACACATTTTGGTTGCATTTAGACCACAAGGCTGTGGGAGTTCCCCCTCCCTGCGGGGCTGCCCTCTCCCCCTGGGAGGATGGGACCCTGGCGGGGGCATACTTCAGGCCATGAGGCTTCTGCCGCAGGAATCTCTGCTTTATTATGCTAATGTACCTAGGTTCTGTGTCCCTGTTGGTCCCGAATGTTTCCCCTGCCCCTGCGATTCTAGTTTTACACTGGAGTTTTCCCATGAGTCTCGTCTTTGCTCCCAGCCCGGCAGCCAGCAGGGCTGAGGAAAAATAAACACCTATGAAAAACCATAAGCAAAGATCATTCCTTATTCTTCCCACTGGCAAAACTGTCTCTGGGAAGGTTGCTTCGGACTGCAACACAAGGCCAAATTTAGAGGTCCAATCTCATAAATTATGAATCGAAGGGAAACAAGAAAAAAAAACCAAAAAACAAACTGAGTTTACATTAATATAACTTACATCATAGCATCAGGAGAAGATGCAAGTTCTGTCAACTCAGATTCTCCTTTAAGTTTAGTCCAGTTCTTAAAATTATTATAGTTAAAATTAAAACAAGAACTCTCTTCAGTTCACGTAAGAACTGGCTAACATTCCAATCCTGTAAAACATCTATCTGCCGCCATGAATCTAAGATCTGTACCATGACTCTGTAAACCAGCAATCACATTAGGCTTATATTGTAATACATTTGTAATAGTGATAGTTATTTTGTAATAATGCCAAATCCTGGAGCACAACAGATCTATGATATTAGGACAAGGTAAAATAATTTATGTTCAAAGAAGGCAAATATGGGAAATGTAAAATTTTTAATGCTCAAATATCTATATCCATGGCAATCTATGGAAATTTTTGTAGTGTACAATGGAATTTTCAGTATCAGTCCACAACAAGGCAGTATTGAAGACCAACTCCTCTCAATCATTGATCAATCATTGATCAATCATTGATCAAAGACAGACTCTTTCATGAAGTTAGGCTTGCATGGCAGCAGTCATGCAAAGGAGAGGTGCAAAAAAGCTACTTTGTGTATAATGAAAAAAGCAGATCAAGGATCCATAAATATCCATTAAAAACCCTGTAGGAAACAATAATTAAAATGATATGAATAACAATCAACTACTGAAAAGTGGTCAATCTTTGCAGTTCATGCAATATTCAGCCTTGCTATTTGTTATGGGGTTTTGAATACATGCCTTGAAATGAGGATATCTTTCAAGTTCTCTTAATTTAGAGATCTCCTTACCACAGGCTCTCTGGGGAATTAATGTTTTTTTTTTGTATATTTTCAGGCTTCCTGTGTGTGAGACTGCCAACAAAGATTACTAATGCAAATGAGATGAGGCCACTCTTTCTTAAACTCTTGAAATCCTTATTCCCAGGGGAGAATGCTTTATTTATAAAGCTATATATAAGCAAAATAAAAGTGAAGCTATTGAACCTCATTGAAGATTTGTCTCCTTCTGTAGCTGGTACAGGAAATTGTTCCAATCTGGGGCTTGCTCAGATGTCAGTTTGGTGCCTGATGACTCTGCTTAAGCCTGGTGTAATATATGTTGTTTTGAAACATCCATACCAAAGATGTGCCAAGAATGCTAAAGCATCCTTTATCCTATATATCTTCTCTGAGTGTGGATTTGACAGGAAAAATTGCTGAGGGGTTACTTTTAGGGAAGCACTGTTGTTAAAAAATGTTTATTTTTTCATGATCTAGTTTGAGTACAACACATTCTAAAGCAAGAAATCACTTAAAAGGGTTTGTAAATAAATTATATTGGATGTTTAATTGTATACAAATTCAGTGAACCAAGACCAAATTAAATCTTACCTGGTCTTTCTTGCTTCATATCAGATCTTACTTACTTTTATAATTTTCTAATAATTCTATAAAAGAAGAACTGGCAGGGAAAAATTCTCTGCTGTCAGCAAAACAACTTCTTTCATCCTGATTTTGGATTTTCTGATTAAGATATTCATGACCTGAAAAAACTACCTTCAAATCCTGAGTATTGTAAGATCCTTGCTGTACAGGTTTTGTCTTGTTAAGAGCTGCTTTTTAGCCAGCTTCCATAGCCACCACGGGAGCAGCTTTTCTTTCACTTACCAGCATTTGTGAATAAAAGTTATTATTTCCAGTGTTCTTTTATGCAGGCTGATGTGTTCATAAATGCTGGCTGTATCAAGATAACCTTAATAAGTTTTCTGTCATGACAGTTGTCTTGGAAGGCTCATGTGGCTGGAGGAACTATTCATATATTATCATCATTTTCTATACCAAACAGGCAGCAGTATCAGACTAATGGTAGCAGAGGTTTCCTTATTTGTAAGAGGGTTCTCTTTCTCAAATTTCTGTTTAATAGGCATTACAAGACTGTTTGACAAGCACTAATTAATCTATAGTTAAATTCAACATTAATATTCCCACATCATTAGTGGGGGAGGAGAGTAACAGGACTTCATGTATCTCTAGGGAACAAGCCACTGCCAGAAGAGAGACAGAGCACAACATTTCCTCTCTTATAAGCTCAGCTTGTTCTTCCAAAGAGACTCTCTTTTGACCTGTGGCATCCCATACCTACCTCCCCTTAGCCAGCAGTTCACTCTCAGCTCACGCTCACTCTCCAGGAGCCATCTGGCTCTTCTGCTCCCCCAGCAAAGGCCAGTGCCTGTATGGATTAGGGAGGTGAGCCAGGTGAAAACAGAGATTCTTTGGATGGCGGGTGGGTGTGGGTGT